>JAJAGP010004043.1:0-58261 GCA_025084515.1 Ancistrus triradiatus | reverse complement strand
TAAGCAAGGGGACACGCCTGGCACTGCAGGATCTGAGTCCCTCTCGGCGTAGTGTGTTACTGATGGTAGCCTTTGTTACTTTGGTCCCAGCTCTCTGCAGGTCATTCATCAGGTCCCTCCGTGTAGTTCTGGGATTTTTGCTCCCCATTCTCATGATCATTTTGACCCCACGGGATGGGATCTTGCGTGGAGCCCCAGATCGAGGGAGATTATCAATGGTCTTGTATGTCTTCCATTTTCTTACAATTGCTCCCACAGTCGATTTATTCACACCAACCTTCTTGCCTATTGTAGATTCACTCTTCCCAGCCTACTGCAGGTCTACAATTTTCTTCCTGGTGTCTTTCAACAGCTCTTTGGTCTTGACCATGATTGAGTTTGGAGTCTGACTGTTTGAGGCTGTGGACAGGTGTCTTTTATACAGATAACTAGGTCAAACAAGTGCCATTAATACAGGTAATGAGTGGAGGACAGAAGAGCTTCTTAAAGAAGAAGTTACAGGTCTGTGAGAGCCAGAAATCTTGCTTGTTTGTGGGTGACCAAATACTTATTTTCCACCATTGATTTACAATTACAATTTACAATTAAATTATTTAAAATCTTCACCCACAGTTTGGGGCAGGTCCTGTCAGATACCACCCTACCCTGTTCCAAAGAGGCCCTGTTCCTTGGTTAGTTATGAAGGGCATGTTGAGTGATAAGAGTATTTGTTTTATTGCCAGTTTAACTTTGTGTTATCACAATGAAGGTAAATAAATGTCTCACAGTTAATTTAGTTCCTGTTTCCCTTTTTTTGTTGCCTTTTTGGTTTTGTTGTGAAAGTTGGAGTTTTTATTTTTTATTTCTTTGTTTATCTAGTGACGGTGGTGGTGGTGCAGTTTTTTTTTCAGGGACTTATTATTATTATCATTATTATTAATATTACATTATATTTACAGCATTTAACAGACGCCCTTATCCAGAGTGACTTACAATTGATACAGTATTACAATCCAAGCAATTGTGGGTTAAGGGCCTTGCTCAAGGACCCAACAGCGGCATCTTGGCAGAAGTGGGATTTGAACCCTGGAATTTCTGGTTCAGAGTTCAGTACCTAACCACTAGGCTACCACAGTCCATACCATAATAATATTATTATTATGATTTATGGGTTTTTTTTATCAACTCTGAGCATGTGTTTTTTTGGGATATATATTATTATATATTTTCAATTTTATATATATGATTAAGCTATATTTTACAAAATATATGATAATGTAATATTTATTAAAATATGTCAAGTATAATGAATTATAATTAATATAAAGTGAATTACAATCTAATTTTTTTTTCTTTTTTCATTTTCTTTTTTTATTCTTGAATGATGATCTTGATGATTTTATTCTTGAAAATCTTAATCTTGTCTCGTTTGGGTCTCGGCCACTCCCAGTCTTGGTCTTGACTTGGACTAGACTACTGAAAGTCTTGGTCTTGACTCAGATTCAATGTGTCCTGGTTTTGGTCTTGATTCTGACCCGGCTCTAGCGGTCTTGAGTACAACCCTAATGGCTAGCTTCGTTGCACTTCGTTCATCCATTTGCTAGCAAATTTAACAGACTTAAAGAATAGAAGTGATGACAATAACTGACATGATGTAATATAAAACGCAAACAATGCTTTGTATAATAATTAAAGCACTAAAAGCACTAAAACATACCAACTAGCCCTTTTGCAATTGTCACCATGTATTATGGATTTGTAGTCCCTTGCAGCATACAGACCAAAGATGATGTGTAAGCATGATCCATCTCGCCAAGGAATGTGTTTCAACTGCTCCAGAGTCCAGCAGTGATGCTTTACACCACTCCAGTCCACTCTTAGAAGACAAGCCTTCTGTTTAGCCATGGAAATCTGATTCAAGAAGCTCTTAATGGGCAGCTTGTAAACTTATACAATGGTACCTCTGATCTTGTCATTAGTTCATTCCAGAAAGCTTGTCAAGAACCGAAAATGACGCGTACCGAGCAAATTTTTAAGGTGTAATGTAAATTGAAGTAATCTGTTCCAGACCCCTAGAAAATCCACACTGTATAAACATTATATGGAGTTGTATTACAGAGGTGCTCCCTGAATTAAATCGGGATATGTTGGCGATTTAATTCAGGGAGCAATATAACTGAGGAGTTTAACGATTGTTTGGTGTATCATAGTGGAGACGAGGCTGAAGGTGGCTTCTTATTCGCCAGCTTCTTAGGGTGTACTCGCAGTAGGCAATACGAACCGCGCTCGGGCGCGTTTGGTACCCAAGCGCGGTTCGTTTGGCTACTGTGAGTGCTACCAATCGTGTTGGAGTGCGATTCATGAATCACGCACGGGCGCTCTTGAAAGAGGTGGGCTGGAGCGCGATTTGCTGCACTCTAGTATGGATACACGCACATCATGATACGCGCTCATACAGCACAGCACACTTCATGGTTGTACATATGTAATCGGTAATCACATACTTCTGAGCCTGGTTTCATTTTGTGCACGCTGACAAACAGCCCTAATAAGCCTTATAAGTGCATTGATAATGCTGCTCACTGTGTTTCAGCTTCTCATGATGCACAGCGGACTCTATGCTTATACTTCTACGTGTTTTTTTTGTTTCACTTTATGCTCGCTGACACACAGCCCTAATGCATCTTATAATAAATGCATTGATTATGCAGCGCTCTGATTTTCAGCTTCACGTGTTGCACAGCGAACTTCATGCTTGTACTAACTATGTGACTTTTTTTTTATTTCTGTTTGTTGACACTGACACACAGCCCTAATTCACCTTATAATAAATGCATTGATTATGCAGTTCACTGTGTTTCAGCTTCTCGTGCTGCACAGCGGACTTCAGCTTGTACTTACTATGTGACTTTTTTGTTTCTCTTTGTTGGCGCTGACTCACAACCCTAATAAGCCTTATAATAAATGTACTGATGATGTGACGCACTTATTTTCGGATTCTCGTGCTGCAGAAGAAGATTATTATGGAGGCAGCTGTGTGTCAGCATGCACAAAACGAAACCAAAGAACAGCACAAACGTATGTGATTACCCGATCACACATGTACAACCATGAAGTGTGCTGTGCGAGCTCGTTTGGTGATGACGAAAGCATGACGAACGCATGCCAAAGCGTGTTTCTGTGAATCTAGTGAGAGTGCGAGTTCAAGGTAACTGTACACCCTTTTTCACATTTTCATGTCCACCTTAAATGACTGTGGTTACATTATGGTGCCTGTAGATGGAGATTCAGCCTCATGATAAGTATTGATAAGTAAGTTAACGTTTAAAACACTTACATTATCCTACAGTTGGCAAAAAAATCATTAACACAAAGCTTATTTTATCATAAAGTGTTGAAAAATCTCATGTAAGTTAGTGAGTAATCGATGAAAGTGAAAAGTAGAAGCAGAACACTTACTCTATAGGTGAACTCCGGGTGCTAGCATAGCTGCTATGCTAACTGCAGCCAGTGTTCTGGAGCATTCCGTTCCGATTTTTCTTTTGCTTATAAACCAGCCTTGTTAGGACCCATGGAGACTTAATTGCACTAAGAATACAGTACTGTAGATGTAAAAATAAAGAAAAACATGATAAACACAGCACAGTTCTTCTCTGAGCGAGAGCTATTGTGAATCTAAATCCATGAATCATCGTGTACTGAATCGTGATTCATAAATCGTGAATCAAGTTTCTTTCTGAACCGAGTCTCGTGGCTCAAAGGTGGTTGAGAACCGAGGTACCACTGCATTGATGATGCGTTCTGTGGCATCTGAACAACTTCTGAGAGCTTGTGTGGCTTTTTGACTAAGCTGTTGTTACTTCTAGATGTTTCCACTTCACAATAAGAGTAATTACAACCAATGCCAGGACAGACAGGACAGATGAATTTACTTTGAAACAGGGGCAGAAAAATAAAGAAGTGCTTCTGAGGCTGTAGGAGAGAGAGTCCTAAAAACGAGTTTTCTCAATGCACTTTATAACTTCGTTTCCCAGAAAGCAACACACACAGCATGAGACTGCCGCCCCCTTTCGTCCTGAGCCTTCCATGGCTAAGACGCTGATTGACTTTGGGACCAGGAGAATCTTCAGTGAGGAACATGACCTGTTCAGACAGAATGTGAGACGGTTCTTCAGGGAGGAAGTGGTTCCTTATCATGCAGAGTGAGGACATTTCAGGAACCTTACAGCAACATATAGAGAACAACTGCAGTAGTGAGGTTGGAATTTGTTGTGTGTCCATGTAGGTGGGAAAAGGCAGGTGAGGTGAGCAGAGAGGTTTGGGAGAAGGCAGGATCACAGGGGCTGCTGGGTGTTTACACACCTGCTGAACATGGAGGTGTGGGAGGAGATCTGCTTTCTGCTGCCATCGTGTGGGAGGAACAGTAAGCCACCAGGAATGACATTAATGCAGACATTGTAACTAGTAACGTCTATGTTAATACATAGCATGTTACTGGTGTGTGTGTGTGTCTGTGTGTGTGTGTGTGTGTGTGTGTGTGTGTGTGTGTGTGTTTGTAGGATGTACTCTAACTGCTCAGGTCCAGGTTTCTGTCTGCACTCGGAGATTGTGATGCCATATATCAGCCATTACGGCTCTCAGGCTCAGATCGAGCGCTTTCTTCCCAAGATGGCTGCCGGGAAGTGTATCGGTGCCATCGCCATGAGCGAGCCAGGGGCAGGCAGGTGTGACTCCGCCCCCAGACACACCCTAGCATAACATACTATAGTGTTATTAGTTGTTGTTGATAATGTTTGTTTTTGATGCAGTGACATTCAAGGAGTAAAGTCGTACGCTCGGAAAGACGGAACAGACTGGATCCTGAACGGAAACAAGGTACAGCTTGTAAAGACCCTGAACATAAGAACCATGTCCAGAAACCTAAAAGCAAACCCCAAACTACATCACATCATGTCAGAACCCTGAATGCATCTCGCCCTGCTCCTGATGAACAGTTCTGATGTCCCTTATGTTATAGTGACTGTGATGCTGAGCTGATGTTGCTCCTAGATATTTCCACTTCACAATAAGAGTACTTACAGTTAAAAAGGGAAAAAAAGAAGGATAAAACTTAATGAACTGATTTTGACAGGTGGTATTTTTAAAATACATGGAATTATTAGTACAGATGCCAAAAATGGTGTAAAAAGGTGTTTTTTCTGTGCGATTTATTTCTGGACATTTGGAACTCTCTCAGGTGTTTATCAGTAATGGTTGGATGAGTGACTTGGTGATTGTTGTTGCTGTGACGAATCGTGAAGCAAAATCAGCAGCTCACGGGCTCAGTCTGTTTCTGGTAGAGAACGGCACCAAGGGTTTCAACAAGGGACGTAAGCTTGAGAAGATCGGCCTTAAAGCACAGGTACACACATTCCAAGACACTCACCTGTTTGGCTTTGTAGGTCATGATCCTTGTGGGGGATCTACGGAAATCTGTGACTGTGTTATACGATTATGATGTTGTGTGTCTGTGTTTGTGTCTGTATGGGTTATGACGTTCAGGACACAGCAGAGCTGTTCTTCGAGGATGTGCGTCTCCCAGCTGATGCTGTACTTGGACAGCCTAACAAAGGTTTTTACTACCTCATGAACGAACTGCCTCAGGTCAGTGGAACATCTGACTAATCGTGTTTAAACTCCTTTTACTGCTTTTTATTGTGTTCTCGTCTTACAAAATATTTCCAGGGTGGGTGCACAAACATTTACATAAGACTGTATATTAGAATATAGTATTTAAACGCATTTAAATCAGGGATGTACGGAGCCCTGCTCGTGACATCCCTTCTTAATAAAATTAAAGCATGACTTAAGGCGTGGGAACGAGGTCATTAATTTGTGGGAATTACTGGAACTGGAAAGATTGAAGTTATGTTGCTATTGGATATTCAGCGGATATTTGCGTTTCTCCTCTCCTTCTGCTTACAAACGACATCCTAATAGGTCTGAAATTACATTTTCTAAATCATGGTGGAAGTGGAAATTAACTACAGTTGAGTTTCCCATATTTACATTTCGCCGAGCACATTTAACCAAAATGGCCAAAATTGCTGCATTAGGCGCCGTAGACGGCAAGGGACCGACTATAAAGTGTGACATTGTGTAAAAATGTAAAACATTTAGAGAGATTAGATTAGCTCAGATTAGAGGTTAAATAACGATTTGTACACCATCTCTGTTCTTCAGTAGATTTCAAACCTTTTTAATGAACACCAACAGGCTCCTTATCTCTCTATATGTTTTACGTTTTCATGCAGTGTCACAGTTTATAGTGGGTCCCTTGCCGTCTATGGCGCCTGTTTGCTGCGATTTCAGCTATTTTGGTTAAATGTTCTAGGCGAAATGGACTGTTCTGACAAAATAATAGTATTTTCCTCTTCCACCACGATTTAGAAAATGTAATTTCAGACATTTAAGAATGTTGTTTGTAAACATAAGGGACGAAAGGCGAATATCTGCTGAATATCCAAAATCAACCTAACTTTACTGAGGCTTCTAGTTCATGAAGCCATTTCCATGCTTTAAAGATGTTGTTGGATCTCGTTCCCACACCTTAATAACTCGTTTGCATGCATTACAATCTTGGTCCCACACCTTAATTTTATTAAGAACGGATGTCATCAGTAGGGGTCCGTATGCATGAGATGGTAATCAATCAAATAAAATCTTCAGATATATGGACTTAACTCAGATTGCATTTTTAGGACATTTTGATGGAAAAGAGGTTTAAATAATATAAGTTTGTTAGTGTTTCATGGCAGACTGGTAACTCCAGTATGGCTCTGTGTGTATGTACGTGTGTGCGTATTTCAGGAGCGCTTGATTGTAGCCGCCATGGCTCTGGCTAGCTGTGAGTTTATGTTCGAGGAGACTCGGAGCTACGTGATCCAGAGGAAAGCTTTCGGCAGAACCATCGCAGATCTGCAGGTAATAAATACTTTCATCCCGTGTCAGATTGTATTAATTAATTATTCTCGATCAGTCATAGTTGTACTAGATACAAGTTCTGCATCTGCGGATACATTATGAAATCCATGGTGGCATTTATCATACAGTTCCATGGCATCACAGTTCCTTCACCATGCTTAACAGTGGGGATTCAGTTCTGTTTTAGAGCTACCCTTCCTCTTACACCTTCAGTGCAGCCATGAGGTTGCTTGTAGGCATCTAGGATGGACCATCACACAGTGGAAATGTGTGTTGTGGTCAGATGACTCAGTATTCCAGTTTTTTTATTTTTGGAAGAAATGCACGCAGTGTGCTTCACACCAGAGGCAAAGAGGACCATCCAGACTGTTATCAGGAACAAGTCCAAAAGACAGGCTCTGTCCTGGTATGGGGTTGTGTCAGTGCCCAGAGCAAAGGTCATTTCAACGTGATGGCAGCATTAATGCAGAAACAATTGGCCTTGTCTAAAGGAGGGAAGGTTGGATTGGGATCATATTCTGGCAATCATCTGTGGCCCCATCGAGGCACAGACATGCAGGTAGGTGGCGCATGAATGCATTTGGAAGTGGTGCGTAACTCCATGTGGGAAAGCTTTTGCAGCAGAAATTTGCAGCCTGTTGGTGGATAGATGTGGTTGGTGGTTGTGAGTTGTCCATGGCTAACATCAGAGTACATGGACAGGGGAATTGGGCAGGACTGAACTTGGGTTGAAATCTTTGTGTATGTGTGTGTAACAGCTGTAAGTTGCTGTGTGTGTGCAGACGGTGCAGCACAGGTTGGCCGAGCTGAAGACGGAGATCTGTGTGGGTCGAGCCTTCATCGATAGCTGCCTCCAGCTGCACAGCGAGAAGAAGCTGGACTCCAGCACAGCTTCTATGGCCAAATTCTGGTCAGTAACTCTGTCTGTTTCTTCAGTTGCCAAGTATCTCAAGCATATGATCAAAACTCATCATTCTCTCCCTTCAGGGCGTCTGAGTTACAGAATAAAGTGGCCTCTCAGTGTCTACAGCTGCATGGTGGCTGGGGCTACATGTGGGAATATCCGATCGCCAAGTGAGTCACACACACACACACGCGCGCACACACGCACGCACACACGCACGCACACGCACGCACGCACACTCACACACACCAAGTTTAGATTCAGTATGATGTGTGGAGTGTTGATTTCGAAATTATTTTGCCTCATTTCTTGTTCAGCCAGCAGGGGGCGCTAAGATAATGTGATTTCAACTGTTTTACACAGGTTGCTGTTCATATAACGTAATGTCATACCATTGAGTCAAAACATTCTGACCCCTAACAGACATAACAAATAATATTGATTATCTGGTTCCAAAAGCAAATGTTAAGCTCTGGGATATATTAAATGGTAAATGAACAGTCGGTTCTTGTAGTCAATGTGCTGGATGTATGAGAAAAGCTAAGGATATATAAGCCATTCAATAATGTTCAAAACGCCGTGGCCAGATGGCTGGGCTAGAGCGTCTCCTAAACAACAATGATTGGGGGTGCTTTCGGTCAGCAGTGGCGAGTACCTATCGACAGTGTTCCAAGCAGGGACAAAAGACAGGACAGGACAGAAGACCCAGACACAGAAGACCCAAATGTTTCATGCTTGTTACAGAAGGAATGTGTCACAACTCACAGTGCAGCGCCCCCTGCTGAGTATGGGGTTCCCATGAACTCACCATGCTAACTACTGTTTACTGTTTCAAGTGCCTGTATAATTATACACACAGCGATGCTTGAAACTATGTGAACTCTATAATTTTCTATATTTCTGCAAAGGTTTCTCAGTCATCCAAGTCATGGTAGACTTAAGTGTTGAGTTGAAGGCAACTCAACACTCAAGATTATCTGTCAACCAACTGTCCATTTACTCTAGTATTCAAGTTAGCACTGTGTTATACCCCTGCTACCATTTCTCCACTGTCTAATGCAGTATTTGTGTGTTTGTTTGTGTGTCCTCTTTGTCAGAGCTTTTGTTGATGCCCGCGTGCAGCCCATCTACGGAGGTACCAACGAAATCATGAAGGAGCTGATCGCTCGCACCATCGTCAGCCAAAAATAGAAGAGAGTTCAGTTGGGAGGATTGATGGACTCAGAACCTGGTTTGTTAATTTTCTGGTCTTAGACATAGTCCAAAAAATTTAACTTATTTAATTGTGCAGAATAATCATTACCTGCATAGTAAGAACTCTAAGCATTTGAGATGGTACTACTAAATACAGGTATGCACTAATTAACGTCCATCAACTCGGCATCCATCCACTTTAAATTTCAAAGACTTAATATTTTTAATAAATTGTAAAGGGAAATGAAAATCTGTCTTTAAACTCTGGAGCTAGTGCTTTGTGCGTATGACTTACTTGTAACAAGCTGTAAATGGCTACTTACTTGTAACAAGCTGTAAATGGCATTCATAAGTGTATGTGCCTGACCTGTTGTAAGTAGCACTACTTTTTGTCCCCCAGTACCTGTAATGTGCTCTCCAACCAATAACTATATAAACTGGTTCACATTCACTTGTTGAGGATCTGTTCCATCTGGCTGATCTTCTGTGTTGGTAGTAATATTGTATATCAATGCTTTTTTGACTTTCATCAAACAAAGGTATCAGTAGTTTCAATCACTCACAAATGACTTACCTTTTCAGAGGTGTCTAAAGCATTTATTTATTGTTTGCATGCAGTTTTATTGTGAAAATACCCTTGTAGCATGAAGACCAAGTGACTATGGAAATCTCTGCTCAATGTTCTTTTTGGTCCACAGAATATAATGCGGTTGTTAAACAGTGCATACCTGTATTGTAAGGTCACAACCTACCCAAGTATTGTTTCTGACCATGTGTATTCCTTTATGACCACAGCGCATCATCTTCTATGTGCCAGAAAGCTCAAATAATCTCCAACTGGTTTATTGAACATGATAATGAGTTCACTGTACTAAAAATGGCCTCCACAGTCACCAGATATTGATGCAATAGAGCAGCTTTGGGATGTTGTGAAGTGGGAGATTCCAATCATGGATGTGTAGCCGACAACTCTGCAGCAACTGAGTGAGGCTGTCATGTCAATATGGAGCATTGTCTCTTTAATAAATTTTCCAGCACCTTGTTGAATCCATGTCTTGAAGAATCAAGACAATTCTGAAGGCAAAAGGGGATCCAACCCAGTACTAGCAAAGTGTCCCTAATAAATTGGCTGGTGAGTTTATATATTATCAGTAATAAGTTATAGGTATATATTATAATAATTGTAGTAAATATACTAAATATAAGTATAGTTGTATAGATTATCAATAAATATAGGTAGATATGGCACCCCAGTGGTTAGCACTGTTTCCTCACAGCTCCAGACACTCAGGTTTGCGGTCAGGCCCTATTGCAGCCTGTGTGGAGTTTGCATGTTCTCTCTGTGTCTGCATGGGTTTTCTCCAGGAACTCCGACTTCCTCCCACATTCCAAAGCCATACTCTAGAGGCCAAGTAGGTCAACTCTTAAGTGATGGTAAAGTGTGAGTCAGTTAGTGAGTGACTTGAGTGAGTGAGTGCCCTGTGCTGACACTTTGTCCAGGGTTTGTTCCTGCTTGGGCCCTGTGTTGATAGGATAGGCCCACACACCCTGCAACTCTAACTGAATTAAGGGGATATGAAAATGAACGACTTATTAGATACACAATCTCAATCTGAATCAGGATGTCCTTCCTAATTATAATTTTATATAATTTTATATTAATAGTAATTTTTATATGCACTGAGCCAAAACATTCTGATCATCACAGATTAACAAATTAGTGATGCACGATATATAGGCGGCCGATATATTATTTGGCGGCATGGATTTTTTCATTTATCGTCATTGGTCCGATATTAGAATATTAGCCGATATTTGTTATATATTTATATATACATTTCTCTTTGGTTTTCTTTTGCCTGTTATTTATCCAGAAAAATGTGTGATGTTGCTGAGTATATACAGTCGTATGAAAAAGTTTGGGCACCCCTGATAATTTTCATGATTTTTCTTTATAAATCATTGGTTGTCCAGCTCAGCAATTTCAGGTAAATATATCATATAGCAGATGAACACCGTGATATTTGAGAAGTGAAATTAAGTTTATAGGTTTTACAGAAAGTGTGCAGTAATTATTCAAACAAAATTAGGCAGGTGCATAAATTTGGGCACCCTTGTCATTTGAATACCTTTAGCACTAATTATTGGAACACAAAATATGTTTTGTAAGCTCACTGACCCTTGATCTACATACACAAGTGAGTCCAACTATGATAAAGGGTTAAGGTGGCCAATTGGAAGTTTTTCTCCTCTTTGCATCTTCTCTGAAGAGTGGCAATATGGGAGCCTCAAAACAACTCTCAAATGGCCTGAAAACAAAGGTTGTTCAACATCATGGTTCAGGGAAAGGGAAAAGCTCTCTCAGAGATTTCAGCTGTCAGTTTCCACTGTGAGGAACATAGTGAGGCAATGGAAGACCACAGGCACAGTTCTAGTTAAGGAACTCCCGAAGTGGCAGACCAAGAAAAATTCAGATAGGGCAGAGGCGAAGGATGGTGAGAACAGTCATAGTCAAGGCCACAGACCACCTCCAAAGACCTACAACCTCATCTTTGCTGAAAAAAGATGTGTCACTGTTCATCGTTCAACTATACAGAGCACTTTGCAAAAGTAGAGGCTGTATGGGAGAGTAATGCAGAAGAAGCCTTTTCTGCAGACACGCCACAAAACAGAGTCACTTGAGGTGTGCTACAGCACATTTGGACAATCCAGCTTCATTTTGGAATAAAGTGCTGTGTACTGATGAAACTAAAATTGAGTTATTTGGACATAACAAGGAGCGGAAAAGGAACACAGCATCCCAAGACAAACACTTGCTACCCACAGTAAAATTTGGTGGCGGTTCCATAATGCCCGCGGGACTGTGTGGCCAGTGCAGGTACTAGGAATCTTGTTAAAATTGAGGGTCGCATGGATTCCAGTTAATATCTCCAGATTCTTAAGAACAATGTTCAAGAATCAGTGACAAAGTTGCACCGAGGCCAACGACCCCAAACCCTGCTCATAATCTACTAAGGCATTCATGCAGAGGAACCAGTACAACGTTCTGGAATGGCCATCTCAGTCCCCAGACATGAATATTACTGAAAATGTGGGCTGTCCATGCTTGGAAACCATCAAAGATGACTGAACTGGAGATGTTTCTAAAGAAGAATGGTCCAAAGCACCTTCAACCAGAATCCAGACTGGAAGCTGTAGGAAGCGTTTAGCGGCTGTTATTTCTACAAAATGAGGATCTACTAAATATTGATGTAATTTTTCTGCTGGGGTGCCCAAATTTATGCACCTGCCTAATTTTGTTTGAATAATTACTGCACACTTTCTGTAAATCCTATACACTTCATTTCACTTCTCAAATATGCTGTGTTCATCTGCTATATGATATATTTAACTCAAGTTGCTGATCTGAACAACCAATGATTTATAAACTAAAATCATGAAAATTATCAGGGGTGCCCAAACTTTTTCATACGACTGTAGTTATGAATGCAGTCATGTTCTTTCTTTGGGCTTTTCTGTCATAAGCTTACTTAGACACTTAATTGTTGTTGTCTGTACCAATTCAATACCAATTTAAAGGAAGGTTAGACAATAAAATGGAATGAACCCATTTTTATTTTGTATGAACTGCACCTTATGTTTACAGTAATTGCCATGTTTGATTTATTTATGTAAAGTGAATTAGTTTTTAACAGCAGTTCATATATGGATTATAATGTGAACTTCTTGTTAATACAGATAACGTATCGTTTTTAATATTGGTATGGGCCACAAAAATGTACTAAGAATTTTCTTATCGTGTCAGCCCAAAAAATTCCATATCGGTGCATCTCCATAACAAATAACATTTGATTGTCTTAATTACAACATCACATGTTAAGTTCTGGAATATGTTAGATGGTAAGTGAATGTTGGATGTGGGGAAAAATGTTTAGGAGTAAAGACCTGAGCCACTGTAACAAGGGACAAATCGTTATGGCCACATGACTTGGTCAGGGTGCTCCTGGTCAGCAGTGTGGATTACCTATGGCAGACAGTGGTCAGAGGAGGGACAAACCATAAGTGGTTGGTGTTGGTGCCCATGGTTCATCAGTGCAAGTGAGAGCAATGAATCCGATCCCCTCTGGTTCAAATGGACAGAAGAAGTGCTGTGCAAGTTATAGTTATATAAGTGTTTCATGTCAGTGCACACAGTGTAGTTCCCCATGCTGAGTATGGAGGTTTCTAGTTCAGACCAGAGTGCACACCATGCTAACCCCTGTCCACCATCAAAATCTCCTACAATGGGCATGTGAGTGTCAGAACTGGAGCTTGGAGCAATGGATGAAGGTTGTCTACTCTGATGCTCTGGGTAATGATACATAACACAGACCTAAACATCATTATCGACCAGGTAATCTTCAGGCTCATCTGTATTTAGCAGTACTGTGTATAGTGTGTGTTTTAACGGTTCTGTACCTACAGTTCTAGAATCAGGTGTGTGTTAATTTATCTCTCTGTGTGATGCTCACCTTCCTTACATCTTCTCTGGATAGCCTGCTGTTAATTAGTTCAGATCAAACGCTATGGGACTATCTAGTGACCTATCCTGCTAATTAGTGCTGATCAATATGTCTTTAAGCCCTAAAGGACACGACAGAGTGATTAGAAGGAAGGCTGAATTAAAGCCAGTGCAATTTTGTTGGAGTATAAAGCTTCTGAAGTGTTGAGGGTAAGGAAAAAACGGTTTGGCTTTAATATTTTACGCATGCATTGTTAAAGAAAGAGATTGTTACAGTAGATGCACGGTGTGAAGAGTACTTTTGGTCATTCCTACCATTTGGATGCATTTTTAGGCATGAGTGAAGTGGAAAACGTGTCTAATGATCTAGCTGTCATTTGAGGAGGGTGTATGTGGTGTGCATCCATACTTCCACTGATCTTTAAGCATCTAATATAATTAAAGTCTCTGAGTTGGGATCGAACATGTTTTATTTTTAGTTATCACATAGACACATATATGTACACACAGACACACTCATATATACATAAGTCTTGGGTATAGCATCGCTGTGATCTTCTTCAAAACACCACACCATGCATGTGATAAACACACACACACCCACACACACAGACACCCACAAAGATGTACATGCAGAATTTTGGATAGAAACATCAAGGCTTCGTGAACATCTCCACCTTCCTTTGGGAGGAAAAAGACAGCTCTGTACCAAAACCTGTAGAAAAGCAGAGACCAATAGTAATAAAAAATCAACCACACAGTCTAAGACCACGTTGGAGACGGCAGGAAAGAAGATGTGTATCCTGTTAGCTCAGTCTGAGCTCGTCTTGCAGGACGAATAAAGGGTTTCTTCTTCAGCCACAAATGTAAGGATGCACTAAAGTCACAACAAAACTTTAATTTGGGGTCTTTGTTGTCACAGCTGGCCAAGGTCTGCAGGTTCACAAAAAATGTTGTGTGCTTAAAAGATGATGTACAGTCAAGGACTGGCAGAAATGGAATCTGGTGGTAGACTGAGGCAAGGTTTGGCAGATAATCAGCATTTATTGCATTAAATTAAAATGTATCACAGAACATTATGTATAACATTAAGATCAGTGTAAAGGGAGATGGAGTCTCAGCTTTTAAAGTACTAAACTATGAGGTAAGGGGTTCAAGTCCCAATACCGCCAGGCTGCCACTGTTGGACAAGTAAATAAAGTTCTTACCCATTGGAAAAACTTCTTTTGAAAGAGCTGCTTCATAGTTTTGCTGGTTTGTGTTTGGTGTTGATAGAGCAGGTACAAACAGAGATACAATAGGTGAACTATGTAAGATGACAAATCTCAAATTGGGTTTGATGGCTAAACTGCTAAAGGACAGACTCTGCCTTTACTGTAATGTCTTTTTCGGTGTTTGATGAGTCCTACTGGTGCATACCATCCAGGTCGGGTGTTGTTTATAGGCATGGTTGCCTGTGTCTGAGGAAGGGGAGGCAGGTCAGGGGATCATTTCTCAGTGCCGCAACAATGACCTTTACCCAATGGACTGGTGTGAGGGGGCCTATCTCTGGAGATGCATATGTAAGTCTGCCACATCCGCAAGTGATGGCCGTCGCGGCTGGAAAAATTAGACCATGCCAGCACCTCAGCATACTTTATCGGCCCTCTAAAAGCTTCGTCATGTGTTCGTCATGTAATAGTTTTTACATATTTTTTTGTGTGATTTTCATATATATATGCACTTTGTAGTTTTACAATTATAGACTGCAGTCCATCTGTTTCCCACGGGACAAGCACAGATCAGGTACTATTTGGGTGGTGGATCATTCTCAGCACTGCAGTGACACTGATGTGGTGGTGGTGTGTTAGTGCACTCTATCACTGTGCACTCTATTAGACACATCTTTTAGTCAGCTTCTAATTCTTCATCCTACAGGATGCTGGTGGCTGGACATTTTTGGTTGGTGGACTGTTTTCAGTTCAGCAGTCACACTGAGGTGTTTAAAAACTCCAGCAGCACTGCTAAGTCTGATCCACTCATACCAGCACTGTGGTCTACCACCCAAAAATGACACACTCTAACCACCACCACATCAGTGTTACTGCAGTGCTGAGAATGATACTCCACCCAAATATTACCTGATCTGTGCTGGTCCTTTGTGGGTGCTGATCATTAGATACTACAGTTTGTAATTGTAGAACTACAAAGTGCTTCTATATGGTAAGTGGAACTGATGAAATAGGCAGTGAGTGTAGAAACATGGAGGTGTACCCAATAAAGTGATTGGTGAGTGTATCTTCCCTGATTTAGTACTAAGGAAAATAGATGTGTTTTTAGCCATTTTGCAACCATACTTGAGTAGAACTTTGGGCTCAAAGTTTCAGTAAATCTGGACAGGTTATTTGTCAGTTAATGAGAATGAACAACACAAAAATGTTGAATGATGCTGAAATTATTTAGATTTTGTACTTAAGTGGGCATCAGCAAAATAAGAACTAGAGGAGAGAAACTCTGAGGGAGGCTGAGTAGAGGGAATCATTGGCAGTTTGGTAGAAAACCAACAAGGAAGAAACATAAAAATCAAAGTAGCTAAAGCACTCCATCATCCAGTAGTTTGTTTATCCCATCACAGATTTTGCTCAGGTAGAGTCTGTACTCGTCTCCAGAGCCGTAAAGCTCAGCCAGAAACTGAATGTCGGCAAAGTGGTTGAAGACGCGGTCAATGCGGGCGTGGGAGCGCGTGGTCAGGTGATTCTCCACGATTTCGTGCAGCAGGTCCCTGCACTCGAGGAGCAGTTGGGACAGGACCCCACGGTCAAAGGTGAACTCCACCTCGTGGAAGCTTACTGCCGTCATAGCCGCCTGGTTCAACTTCTTGCGGAATCGCTCGACAGCCTCAAGCTCATCGACGTTGAAGCGGCGGTTGCGGTAGAGCACGCCAAGCTTCAGAGCGATTTTAATGACATCCCGAACAATGCGGTGCGCCTCTTTCTTGCTCTTGGTGTACTCGCGGCTTGCCTTATACAGCTCGTCCAGGATGGAGCTGCTCGTGTCATCCGTCAGCAGGTTCGCCACGGCCATTGTTGCCATCTTGCTCAGGATCTTCTTCTGTGCCTGCAGAGCCAGGCTCTTCGAGTTAAAGATCTCAGGGCCTGGAGCAGGACAAGAAGCAGAGATGAGAAAGGAACAAGGAAATGAAGTGACACAAAAATTAGATGTGGGTAGATGGGTGGAGATGGACAGCAACAAGTTAGTAAATGTTCACCACGTAATCTAATTTGCTAATTGTCTTAGGTTTGATTATGTACCATTCACGCTTGACTTAATTTTTGTACACTCATTAATCACTTATGTCTCACACTAATAAACATAACTCTACAAATTTCATACTAAAGAAGAGACCCCCAGCATCTCAAACACACTCAAGTGTGTGTTTCATAAATTCATTTTCCTCAACTCTCATACACCGCCTCACACCAAATCCCTAATCCGTACACTGGGCTTCAAGCAGAGTCCTCATACCTCATACAGACCCTCACCTGGACTGTGGTGGCCTAGTCGTTAAGGTACTGGACTATGGACCAGAAGGTCCTGGGTTCGAATTTCACATCTGTCAAGCTGCCACTGTAGGGTCCTTGAGCAAGACCTTTAACCCACAATTGCTTGGATTGTAACCACTGTAAAAGTGTATCAGTTGGGAAGTCTCCCTGGATAAGGGTGTTTGCAGTTTGGTGTAGTATGGTATGAAAAAAGAACTTTTTGAGAACCTCAGGAAAAGACTGGTTACAAAGCCATCTCCAAAGAGCTTGGACTCCACTAATTCGCAGTCAGACAGATGTACAAATGGAGGAAATTCCACGCCATTGTAACACTGTTGACCAACACTCCAAGATCAAGTTGTGCAATAGTCTGCAAGATCACAATTGAACCCAGGGTGACTGCTAACCAACTAAAGGCCTCTCTCACATCGGCTAATGTTAATATTCATGAAGCCACTATCAGGAGAACACTGAACAACAATGGTGTGTGGGATTGTTTCAAGGGGAAAACCGTTTCTCTCAAAATAGGGTTTTTGGGTTTAAATTATAAATGTTATGTTTGTAGAAAGTTTGTAGAATGTTTGCATTCTAACATATCCCTTATGTGAAACCTGCTGGTAGTAGTATCATGGTGTAGGCCTGTTTTGCTGCATGATGTTAACATTTTGGAATGGCCAACTCAAATCCAAAAGAAATGTAGAACAGGATCATGTGAGGAAACTCACCAACATCTCAGAGTTGAAGTTGTTCTGTACAGAGAACTGAGCTAAAATGCCTTTAGGCCAACGTGCAGAACTGATAACAGTTTTAGAAACATTATTTATAGCAAATGTACACATACTTTTGCCACTGACAGATATGTAATTTATATTAATTTATTAATAAGTATAATATTTTTGTCTAATTTACTTTTACTTTTAGAACTTGTATAAAACTCTGATATTTTCTGACACATTTATGCTTAAATATAGAAAAATCTAATGGGTTAACAAACATTCAGGCACCCCTGTAGACCATATCCCCAACCTTTCAACTGACCCAGGCAGAGCCCCTGGATTTCACACTGAGCCAGGGCCAGAAGAGTTTTCTAACTGAGCCATTCAGCTTTCCACTGAATCAATTGAAATGTAATTCAGTCACGAGAAAGAAGCAGCGAGTGTGTTAATGTTATTAGGACGGAGCCAGTTAAAAAAATACCTCACATAGTTCTTACCACAGAGTTCAGTTTTATATTACACCAGACCAATTTTCTCTTTGTCTCTCTCTCTCTCTCACACACACACACACACATACACACAGAGATCATTAATGTGGTCATTTCCACAGCATGAAACCAGAGGAAGTCTGACTCTCCTACTGACGTGTGTATGTGTGCTTGTGCGTTTGTATTTGTGGCTGATTGGATGGAACATCACACACTCCCTGGTTTGCTGACAGCACAAACCCTTTGGCTTTGTTAATTTCATAATATAATTGGATAAACACATAATAGGATAACTGGAACTGGAGATACCTGAGTATTCACACATTGATTGAGGTGCTGAGGCTCCAGATCTACTTGGTAAACATAGGTGAGCATAATGAAAACAAGAGTGAAATTCAACTTAATTTATTCTAAATAACAACAATGGAATGTTACAAGGTAGAGGTCCAGTAAGTGTAAATCACAATTTTTTTTCGATACCAACTTAATTCAATTCAGGATTGAAGGGAGGGGGCCTAAATGGCAGCACAGGGCACCACACCAACACAAGACATATGCACACACACATTCACTCACTCACTGGGACACTTTACAGACAACAGTAGAACTAGTGCATGTCTTTGGCACATGGGAAGAAACCGGAGTACCCAGAGCAAACCAATGCAGCCAAAGGGCCACTCAGTCTGTGTACAGTATGTTTAAAAACCCACTAACCCAGGACTGTGACTGCTGATTTTCCATTGTTGCCACACAAAAGGACCAAATGTACAAGAATGCAGAATTATTCGCTAGTAATTACTATTTAAGATACATATGTTTTTAATAAAGTTTACTCTCTGTAAGCAGCTCTGTGTCACTGGGGTAACCATGCATGTATGCATGTGTGGATGTTTCTCTGTGTAATTTATCTGAAAAAACAAAATGACTATAAAGATTTGCGTAAGGTTACTAAGGGTAATGTTAAGTGTAGAGGTGTATTATTTAGCTACAGTTATACAGGGTCAATGGAAAGTGTGTATGTGAGCTTTGTGTGTTGCTGCACGAGGCGTAGGCTCACACCCTCACAGGTTTTTATTTAGATTCCGCCCTCCTTTAATTTACCAGCCACCATAATTAAAGACACACACAGACACACTTTGTATTACTCTATTTGTGGCCAAAAACCTAATCCTAAGCCTTAACGTTAGTAATCTAGAGCCTTTACTTACTCAAATAAAACCTTCAGATTTGTCTTAAAATGCACATTTGTTGTGACATGTCCTCGAATTCCTTTATTTTTCAGGTATTGCTAGCAATGTGAGGACATTTAGTCCTCATAAAAACAGTACCACGCACACACAAAATGAAGCATGTTCAAAGCCTTTGGTGTAAAGGTCAGATATCTTTAATTTAAAGCTGTATTTCCACTACTCTAATAGTTTTCAGGTACTGCTATCATTGTGGGGACATTCAGTCCTCACAAAGACAGTAACACACAGATACACACACAATAAAACACGATCAAAGCCTTTGGTGTAAAGGTCAGGTAGTTTTAATTTAAAGATTTATTTCCACTACAGTTTTAAGGTATTGCTGTCATTGTGGGGACATTGGGGACATTGAGGGTCCTCACAAAGATAGTACTAAACACACGCACGCGCATACACACAATAAACACACTCAAAGTCCTTGTTGTAAAGGTCATGGAGTTTTGATTTAAAGCTGCGTTTCATGTCAGTTACTTCATCACTTCTTAAATGCTCAACTGCTTTTTTACATAAACACTGCAGCACAGTTAGCATTTGTTTCAGTACATTTTAGTCTTCTAAGATGCGGTCACGCTGGTCTTTCACACACAAAAACGTGTCATTCTGAGCAACATTCTAACTTCGATGGAAAGGTAATGGGTGTAGAAATATTTGCCTCCTAGACAGATACATTTGAGCCAATAACTTCAGTCATGAACATCATGTAACTTCACTGATTAGCTGATTATGCAACGTGACTAGGAAAAAATAAGCAGTTTATTACGTCAATGCGTCAATGGCCAGTTTAACGACAGACAAGGTTACATCAAAAGTAACTAAATGTATACTCAGATCAGGCCAGTTTAGCATAACCAATTAACCTAATGCATGTATTTGGACTGTGGGGGAAAACGGAATAACATGGGGAGGACCCAGGCAGCACCACCTGGTTATTGAACCCAGCAACTTCAGGCTGTGAGGCTACCCCACCACGTGGGTGTGCAATTTGGCATTCGTGTGTGTGTGTGTGTGTGTGTTTGTGTGTATAAATGTATGCATGTGTGTTTTGGTGCTATTAGTTTATTTTGGGTCTATTTAATTGTCTCCAAAGGGTTTGTTGATAGTTTATCTGTTTGTTCCTGCTTCTTTTTATTTTGGGTGGGTGATTTTTTTGGTGGTGGAGGTGGTGTGTGTGTGTGTGTGTGTGTGTGTGTGTGTGTGTGTGTGTGTGTATGTGTGTTTTTGCTACTGTTATTTGCTTATTTGTTTTTTATAAGTATGATATGTAAATAGGATGAGTGCACTTGCGTGTGAGAGACTTTGGATCAGTTATTAGCTTATTTGTTTTTTAAAATATGATATGTAAATACAGTGTAAATGTGAGTATTGTGTGCACGCATATGTGTGGTTGTTTCCATGATATCTGGTAACTTTGGGACTTTGTTATTTGCTTATTTGATTTTTTAAATATAATATCTAAATATGGTGTGTGTGTGTGTGTCTCTGTGTGTGTTTCTGTGGTATCTACTGACATTGGGTTTGTTATTTACTTATTTGTTTCTATTTATTTTTGTTTTCAAAATTTAATTATTTAATTAAAAAAGTATTTGAATGAATAGGTCCTTGAATAGGTTCTGCATCTCTACATCATTCGGTATATTAAGATATAATAATATTTTTTATATACAGTGGTGATTGAAAGTTTGTGAACCCTTTAGAATTTTCTATATTTCTGCATAAATATGACCTAAAACATCATCAGATTTTCACACAAGTCTTAAAAGTAGATACAGACAACCCAGTTAAACAAATGAGACAAACATATTATACTTGCTCATTTATTTATTGAGGAAAATGATCCAATATTACGTATTACTGAGTGGCAAAAGTATGTGAACCTCTAGGATTAGCAGTTAATTTGAAGGTGAAATTAGAGTCAGGTGTTTACAATCAGTGGGATGACAATCAGGTATGAGTGGGCACCCTGTTTTATTTAAAGAACATGGGTCTATCAAAGTCTGCTCTTCACAACACATGTTTGTGGAAGTGTATCATGGCACGAACAAAGGAGATTTCTGAGGACCTCTGAAAAAGAGTTGTTGATGCTCATCAGGCTGGAAAAGGTTACAAAACCATCTCTAAAGAGGTTGGACTCCACCAATCCACAGTCAGACAGATTGTGTACAAATGGAGGAAATTTAAGACCATTGTTACCCTCCCCAGGAGTGGTTGACCAACAAAGATCACTCCAAGAGCAAGGTGTGTAGTAGTTGGTGACCAGGGTAACTGAAGGCCTCTCTCATACTGGCTAATGTTAATGTTCATGAGTCCACCATCAGAAGAACACTGAACAACAATGGTGTGGTGCATGGCAGGGATGCAAGGAGAAAGCCACTGCCCTCCAAAAAGAACATTGCTGCTCATCTACAGTTTGCTAAAGATCACGTGGACGAACCAGAAGGCTATTGGAAGAATGTTTTGTGGACGGATGAGACCAAAATAGAACTTTTTGGTTTAAAAGAAAAGTGTTATGTTTGGAGAAAGGAAAACACTGCATTCCCATTTATCCCATCTGTGAAACATGGTGGTGGTAGTATCATGGTTTGGGCCTGTTTTGCTGCATCTGGGCCAGGACGGCTTGCCATCCTTGATGGAACAATGAATTCTGAATTATATCAGAGAATTCTAAAGGAAAATGTCAAGACATCTGTTCATGAACTGAATCTCAAGAGAAGGTGGATCATGCAGCAAGACAACGACCCTAAACACAGAAGCCGTTCTACCAAAGAAGAATAAAGTTAATGTTTTGGAATGGCCAAGTCAAAGTCCTGACCTTAATCCAATCGAAATGATGTAGAAGGACCTGAAGTGAGCAGTAAATGTGAGGAAACCAACCAACATCCCAGAGTTGAAGCTGTTCTGTATGGAGGAATGGGCTGAAATTCCTCCAAGCCGGTGTGCAGGACTGATCAACAGTTACAGGAAACGTTTAGTTGCAGTTATTGCTGCACAGGGGGCTCACACCAGATACTGAAATCAAAGGGTCACATACTTTTGCCACTCACTAATATATAATATTGGATCATTTTCCGCAGTAAATACATGACCAAGTATAATATTTGTGTCTCATTTGTTTATCTGGGTTCTCTTCGTCTACTTTTAGGACTTGTGTGAAAATCTGATGATGGTTTAGGTCATATTTACGCAGAAATACAGAAAATTCTAAAGGGTTCACAAATTTTCAAGCACCACTGTAATTTATTATTTAACAGCTCTGGATTCTGACTGGTCAACATGCTTTGATAAATGTTGGTAATTCATAATTCTTATTCAGGACAAGTCTGTTTAATTCTTTCACGTACCCCTTGTAGAACATCTAAGTACTGCTTCATGTGCTAGAAACCCAGTTTGCATAAAAGTAATAACATATCACAGATAAACAGAAAATTATTTGACACCATTGGTCAAAGGACAACATTGGTTGATGGCTGGTTTGTTGCTTATGACAGATTTGTCTGTTTATGAGTCCAGAGCCTGAAGCTTGGCTGAAGTTTAGGAAAAAAATAAACTTTATTGTGATTATGCATACACCTATAAAAAAAAATATGAGGAAACATACTTCATAAACGTAGCATCTGGTTACACACACACACACACACACACACACACACACACACACTAAATGTAAATCTTTATCCTTTTGTACATTATCAACTAATTTTTTTGTCAAGTTGCAGTTTCTGCATGTAGCTACTGCAGTGATGACGCTTGAGTTTTCCAAAGATAAAAATACAGGGTCTCTCTCTCTCTCACACACACACGCGCGCACGCGCACACACACGCACACACACGCACGCACACACACACACACACACACACAAACTCACAGGGCCTAAGTGAATGAAGGATGTATAAATCAGGAGAGAGAATGAGAACGAGCTCAAGTGGGGTCTAACACTGAAACAAAGAGACAGACAGTAAGAGGAAGTGTGTGTGGGGGGCATGTTTATATATCCTTGTGGGGACCAAATGATCTGTGGTTATGACTCTGTCTGTGGGAGACATTTGGCTGGTCCTCATAAAGATTTTTTTTTTCTAAACGTTTATCTGAAAAACCATTTGAGTCAAAAGGTTTGCTGACCTGCTTTTGGTTACTCAGGTTAGAGTTCGGAGGAACTGTAGGTGTTTAATCAATTAGCTACAGTACTCATTCTGTCATTGGAAAGTTTTCATAAAGATAGAAAGACAAATGTCCTGTGTGTGATGTGGTTATGTAAACAGGCTGCCTATGGATCACTGTGTGTGTTCAGTGGAAAAACAGTGCATGCCATATTAAGCAGAATGCAAAACCATTTGGAACCTGAGATATAAATATATACAAAGTTACACAGGATAATTTAAATAAAATAAGCCACACTGCCCTTAGCTGGTAGTCTCAAAGGAACGGGCTTGTAAACTACCCTGGTGTAGCACCCTTGGCTACATGTTATGGCTTACTAAGTTACTAAATGAAAATAAGTTACACAACCTCTGCAGGAACAAACTCGGTATGGCACATTTATTCACAATTAATACACAACTTGGATATAAAACAGTTGTTCATTTGGGAGCTTGAAAAACAACAAAATATTAACAGGCCAGGGTTGAGAAACTTTTTGCTAAAGACTGTGCTTGCAACCTGTGCTTGAAATTACCTCACAAGGACATTTTTACATTGTGGAGACATTTGCCAGGTCCCCATTAGGAAAACTTTTTTTTTTTTTACAGAACTGCACCTTTCTTTTGAAAACCAAAGTAGTCAAAATATTTTCTTTAGGTTACTGAGGTAACGGTTAATGTAGTACTAATAGCTACAGTAGTAATTAGGTCTATGGTAAGTCCCCAAAACATATGTTTACCAGGTGTGTGTATGTGTATGTGTGTGTGTGTATATGAGAGAGAGAGAGAGAGATTAATTGGCATGCATTAAATGAGTTTACTTCAGTTTATGGTCGCCACCAAATGAAGACAAGACACTTTGCTTCATACATTTTGCTAACAGTTACACAAACATCTAAAGTTAATGAGAGGTAACACTACTGAGTACTGAGAGTGTGAACTCTCTGAAAGACAAACTCAAGAACATCAACTATATAATGAAAAAGAGATAAACAACATGACAGTACATAACACTTTGTGTCCTGTGGGCTGGGTCCGGTGTGTGTGCCTTGTGTCTATGTGTGAGCGAGAGAGGAGTAATTGTGTGTTTCTTCTGGGCTTTTCACAAACATCAGTATTAATATAATCACTAATGTAACTTTTGGGCAACTCAGGAACGTTGGGTTCTTCTGCTAGGGGAACCTGTGCCAATTTTACTTTTTTAGGATCAATAATAAAGTGTATTTTCCTCCAATAACTTTTTTTTTGACAAACCCAGAGACTAGCATATTTCAATTTTTAGTTTAGTAACTGGGTGAATTTTAATGGGTGTTTCTACCGTGGGGACCCTTCGAGATCTTTTTATGGTGCATCATTCCTACACAAACCTTTTCAGGAATTTTAATGTGCTTCCACTGTGGCCTATTTGACTTTTAATCAGTCGCTGTTAATATGTATTTTCTCCCCAGGATTTATTTAGTAATCTATGAACAACACAAGGGACACTTCAGGAGCTGGCTGATTTACTTCCTGAAGAAGTTTGTTACTTATGTCAATTTTAAGGTACATTTCCAGCACTGACCAGGAAAAAGCAGGGTTACAATAGAGAAAATATTCCAGTACAGGAACCTTTGCAGAAACTTTGGGTGCTTCCACTGAGGGGATTGAGGGGACAGAGGTAAATTGGATTTTACCTCCAAGAAATTTTATGAAGTATATTTCCTTTTTAGGAACCTGCCTGATTTCACTTCCTGGACCAACGCTATGGAGAACTGATACTGCTGAAGCAGAAGCAGTTTTTGTTCCAGATTGTAATTGAGTTAATTTGATCAATTTTAAATTACATTTGCAACACAGAAACATTTTAGGTCTTGTGATCCCTAGGGCATGTTTTCACCAGAGAAACCTGACTAATTATAATTAATTTGAAGGTGCATTTTCACATTAGAAATCTTCACAGGGACCTCAGGTGTATTTCTACCACAAGAATCAATTCCCCTTTTAGTTCCTGCACCAATTTTACTTTTTTAGATCAATATTACTTCTAGCACAGTTACATTTTCAGGACCTTTATTTACCTCTGCTAACGAAATCAGGGTCAATTAAAATTTTTTGGATCGATGTTGAGTTGGATTTCTGCTCTGAGAGGTGCACGAGAGTATTTTTACCTGTGGGACACACTGCAGCACAGGAAACGTTTTAGGAACTGAGAAATTTCATGTTTCTACCAGATGAGCCTGCTTGGTTTTACCTCTTCTGGGCTTATTCTAAGATGCATTTTCACAAGGAACTTTAGGTCTGTTTCCTCTGTGGTACCCTTTTTGAGGTGTGCTTCCACTAGGCAAGTAGGGGTCAGTTTAACTTTTTTGGGATCACTGTTGAGGTGCATTTCTGCACCAGGAACATTTTTTGAAACCCAGCTGAAGATAGGAACATTTTTCCAGAAGAGGATTCTGCACCAGTTTTATTTCCTGGGCCTGGTTTACTTGGGTCAATAGTGAGGTGTAGCTCTCTACCAAAGCACAAGGCACAGTAGGCACAGTACTGTGGTACTGATGCCAGGACAAAATATTTTTGGGGACCTACTTTCCATAGAAGAATTCAAGGTTGAATTTGAGAGCTGGAATTTTTTAGTTCTTGCCACAAAACCACTGACTGGTCAGTTGCAAGCTTCAGTAACCATCCTTTATAATACATATTACATTGCCTTTAGCAGACAAACTTATGCAGAGTGACTTACAATTGATGCAGTCTTACAAGCCAGTGAATTGTGAGTTAAGGGTGTTGTTCAAGAACCCAACAGTGGCAGTTTGGCAGAGGTGAGATTGGAACCCTGAACCTTCTAGCCCAGAAGCCAGAACTTTAACCGCTAAGCCACCACAGTCAACATAAAAGATTATAAAACACACACATGCACGCGCACAGTCTTGTCTGCTATCTGTCTCTTTCAATTACGTAATATCGCTAAACTTAGAAATATCCTCTCTTTTAATGATGCAAAAAAACTTGTTCATGCATTTATAACCTCAAGATTGGATTACTGTAACGCCTTACTTACTGGATGCTCTAAGAAATCTATAAATAACTTCAGTTAAGTTCAGAACGCAGCTGCCCGAGTGCTAACTCGAACTAGAAAATTTGATCATATCACTCCTGTTCTATCATCACTGCACTGGTTACCAGTCAAATTACGCATTGATTACAAATACTTCTTATAACTTATAAAGCTCTACATGGCCTGGCCCCACATATCTGAGCGACCGTCTTAGAGTTTTACAATCCAACTCGTCTACTTCGTTCGCAGGGTGCAGGACTTCTTTTAGTTCCTAGAATTAAAAAAAGTCAACAGCAGGGGGAAAGGCTTTCTCATACATGGGCCCCCCAACTATGGAATAAACTTCCCACTTTTGTTCGAGATTCAGACACCCTCCCAAGTTTTAAGTCCTAGGCTAAAGAACCATACTTATTTACGCCAGGCTCGTTGGTCCCCTTTTCTTCACCCGGTTTCGGACTTCCTCATCACTTACCGGCCGGGCACCAAAAACACCAAGGCCGATGCGCTCTCTCGGATGATTCGACCCCGAACCGGCCCCCCTGCCGATCCGCCAAGCTCCCATCATTCCGTCCTCGTGCCACCGTTGGAGCCATAGAGTGGGAGTATGTTCGAACGGGACATACAGGAAAGGCTCTCCCAGGTGCGCGCTCCGCCTTCTTCCTGCCCGCCGGACAAGAAATCGTGCCACAGGACCTCCGCGATCGCCTCCTCGTCTGGGGAGCACACTTCCACTCGCTCTGGCCATCCCGGGGAGAAGACACGCACATACCAATGTTGCTATACGCGCGCTTATGGTGGCAGAACATGCGCGGGGACGTCCACCGCTTCGGCTCCTCCTGCGCCCTTCTGGCGCACAAGCAAAGACTCCCCGGACCTTACCAGCGGGTCTGCGCCGTTCCACTGCCCGTGCCGCAAAGGCCCTGGTCAACATCGCCCTGGACTTCGTCACTGACCTCCCCCGTCCCAGGGACACTCCGTCATCATTGTCGGTGATAGACCGTTTCTCCCGTGCCGTCCGGTTTATTCCCCTTTCCAAAATCCCGTCTGCGCTCCCAAACAGCCGATCTCCCTCTACACCCACGTCTTCCGTCTCTTCGGCATCCCGGAGGACGTTCTCACAGACCGGGGTCCCCAGTTCACCTCGGCTGTTCTGGCGCGCGTTCTTCGACAGGACTGGGGGCTCCACCGTCGGCCTACTCCTCCGGTTACCACCCGCAGACCAACGGCCAGTGCGAGCGCTCCAACCAGGAGCTCAGAAGTTCCTGCGTTGCTATTGCCCCACAATCGCACGACTGGTCGCAGTTACCTGCCATGGGCCGAGATTGCTCAGAAACTCCCTCAGGCACTCCTCCCACTGGTCTCCCGCCCTTCCAGTGCGTCCTCGGGTACCAGCCCCCTTTTGTGCCCTGGGATTCCGGCCGTGGACCATTGGTTTCGCCGCTCCGAGGGACGTCGGTGCCAGGTGCACCAACGCATCGACAAAGCCATCCGACGCTACAAGAGGCACGCTGACCGTCGCCGCCGCTCCGCTCCTGACTTCCAGCCCGGGGACCGCGTCTGGCTCTCCACCCAGGGGACTCCGCACCGCACAGGAAAGTACCCCGTTTTTTCTCCTCGGCTTTTTGGGTCCATATCTCATAACACATAAGATCAAATGACGTAACCTATAAACTTTGCGCCTTCCCTCATACCTCCGTGTCTCTCCCGTTTTTCCACGTGTCGCTCCTGAAGCCCTGGGTGCCCGGGCCGCTGGCGGACTCCTCTCCCTCGGAACCATCCTCCGCTCCGTCGGCCCGCCTGGAACTCCCGCCTACGCAGTCCGTCGCCTCCTTGGACTCCCTGCCGGCGTGCCTCACGTCTCAGTTACTTGGTCGATGGGAGGGCTACGGGCCCGAGGGAAACAGCTGGTAGACGCCAAGGAAGGTTTTTTTTTTTCT
This sequence comes from Ancistrus triradiatus, assembly GCA_025084515.1. Lineage (NCBI taxonomy): Eukaryota > Metazoa > Chordata > Actinopteri > Siluriformes > Loricariidae > Ancistrus > Ancistrus triradiatus. The sequence continues at coordinate 29,640 of JAJAGP010004043.1, read as the reverse complement.
TGGACCCCCCTCCTCGTTTCGGGACTTCCACGCCTCCCGTCCGGATTCGAACGGCACCAGGCCACGGGGCCGCCCACGCAGGACGCCGTCGCTCCCCGTCTCTCGCTGCGCTTCCCCGCCTCGACGAGCACCTTCGATGGGGGCACTGTCACGCCACCTCCAGCACCGATCCACCCGCACGCACCTTGCCTCGCTCGGCCTCGCCCACATACTGATCACCCGCACCTGCCTCTCATTCCGGACTGCCTTTCTCCCCACATATACCACCGCACATCCTCAGTCACTCACTTCTCGACGAGGTTCCCATGCTACATCACACAGTACGTTCGTTATCTGCTTATCTATCAATAAACCTGCCTTACCTCTACTCGGCCTGCGTTTGCCTCCTCACTCCTTGTGGCGTCACACTATGCTTATAACTACCCCTAACCTTAACCTCAGTAACCAAAAGCAAATCTTTTGACACTTTTGGTTTTTCAAAAGAAAGATGCAAAAAAAAAGCTGTTAATGTTGTGGGCACCAGAAAAATGACCAGATGTCAGATCTTTCTATCCTTGAGGGGACATTTTGTCTTTACAATATAATATAAACACACACACACACACACACACACACACACACACACACACACACACACACACACACACACACAAGAAAACACTCATGATTTATTACTGCCAAACTTTATGAAGCCAGTCTCTTTTGTTGTTGTTCTCAAAAGACTCATTAAAACTTCATAATCACACGTTTATTTTAAAGTAAATTGCTAGATATGAAATTCACGACTCCTCCAAATCCACCAGCTTCTATTCATTAACTGACTGAAACCTTTATTAAAATTGACCTGAAAGTCAAAACAGCATTCAATCACATTATCCATTTTAAATTACTTTAGTACTTCTGATTTAATTCTAATTATATTAATTATCATCAATTTTTATAAACACAGCCCAGAAGCATGATGTTTCCAACCTCATGCTTCACAGTAGGTATGGTGTTCTTGGGATGAAACTCAGCATTCTTCTTCCTCCAAACACGGCGAGTTAAGTTTTTAACAAAAAGTTTTATTTTGGTTTCATCTGACCACATGATATTCTCCCAATCTTCTTCTGGATCATCATATGCTCTCTGGCAAACTTCAGACGGGTCTGGACATGTACTGGCTTAAGCAAGGGGGCACACCTGGCACTGCAGGATCTGAGTCCCTCTCGGCGTAGTGTGTTACTGATGGTAGCCTTTGTTACTTTGGTCCCAGCTCTCTGCAGATCATTCATCAGGTCCCTTCGTGTAGTTCTGGGATTTTTGCTCACCGTTCTCATGATCATTTTGACCCCATGGGATGAGATCTTGCGTGGGGCCCCAGATCGAGGGAGATTATCAGTGGTCTTGTATGTCATCCATTTTCTTACAATTGCTTCCACAGTTAATTTATTCACACCAACCTGCTTGCCTGTTGTAGATTCACTCTTCCCAGCCTGGTGCAGGTCTACAATTTTCTTCCTGGTGACCTTCAACAGCTCTTTGGTCTTGGCCATGGTTGAGTTTGGAGTCTGACTACTTGAGGCTGTTTACAGGTGTCTTTTATACAGATAACGAGGTCAAACAGGTGCCATTAATACAGGTAATGAGTGGAGGACAGAAGAGCTTCTTAAAGAAGTAGTTACAGGTCCGTGAGAGCCAGAAATCTTGCTTGTTTGTGGGTGACCAAACACTTTTTTTCCACCATGATTTACAATTAAATTCTTTAAAAATTTTACAATGTCATTTCCTGGATTTTTTTCTCATTTTGTCTCTCATAGTTGAAATGTACCTATGATGAAAATTGCAGACCTCTGTCATCTTTCTACGTAGGAGAACTTGCATAATCAATGGCTGACTAAATACTTTTTTTGCCCCATTGTGTTGTGTATATATATATATATATATGTATAACGAATGTATATATATATATATATATATATATATATATATATATATATATATATATATAAAACGTTATTAATTCGTTATGTACACATTTATCAACGTTTAATAATATTCAAATGGAAATACTACAAACAACAACAACAATAATAATTAGTAATAATAATAATAATAATAATGACACTGGTGTACGGTGGTTAGTGTTGTCGCCTCCTAGCTCCAGAGATATCTGATTCGATTGTCTGCAAGGACTCCACCTGTCTGGAGTTTGCATGTTCTCTCTGTGTCTGCATGGGTGTCTTCTGTGTAGTTTGGTTTCCTCCCACATTCCAAAGATATGTGTTAGTTCATTGGGCATATCTAAATTATCCCAGTATGAGTGTATAAATTTGTTCCATGCAATGGACTGACACCCTGTCCAGGGTTGATTTTGATATTGTGCCCTGTCCTCCAAGTTAAGTTTGGATTACCATGGGGTATGAAAATGAATTAAAAATAAATAAATAAATAAATAATAAGGATTATTAAAAAATTAAGAACCCCTTGACTGACCTCTCTCCCTCAGAAACAGAACATTGACCGTTTCTCAATACCAAGTATGCGAAGTTCGGATTTGCGTACTTCCTAGTCTAGACTAGGACGTTTGACTTGCGGGTACATTCTCCCGATGAAGGGAGGACGCAGTTCGGTTATTCTACAATTGGGAACAGCAGTGTACTTAGCTGTGCAGACAACACGGTTTACGTTTTACACCTAGAAAAAAATCCTAAAACATCTTGTATAAAGTCTGTCAGTGGTGGAAGAAGTGCTCAGATGTTTAAAAACGGCACGATCTCATTTAAGCATAAATAAAAACCTTCCCAGACATAATCCAGCACTAAACAAGCCTGATTTTAGAAGGGAATTTAATTCTGAACTTCAATTTATATCAGACAACTTATATTTAGAATACAGGCTGAAGAAATAATACATATAATGCATAATAAATATGTTAATAACTTTACGTCACATCTCTGAATTGTCTGAGCATTTTTTTTGCATCTTGATAAACTGACCGCATAGTTGAATTTTAAACAACTACATTCTCGCGTAAAAAAATCTTATAACTTCATTCCGTGACACAATAACAGTATTACTTTAGAAACTATACATCCAGTTGGGAGTTCTCTCATCCGCCATTACCGAGCTAACAATGCAGTGTGGGATATTTTGCTGTCCAAGTGCTCCAGTGCATCCTCGATAACATGGGTGGAACAAGAACACATCCGGGGATTTGGAGCGGTGTTGGTTAGATACAAACTTAGAAATGAAACAGTACTTGGACTGCGACTGATGATGTTTCACAAGTACACAAGTACAGAAAAGTATGCATATTGAGAAACGGCCATTGTGTCAGAAGGCTTCATCAGCACTTCATACTTGATAGAAAAGGATGCTAATGATTTTTGTAAGAGTAATAATAACTTTACTTACTTTTAATTTACTGAATTCAGTGTTTGTCATTTGTTGCAAGAAAGTCCACCCACACACACACACACACACACACACACACACACACACACACATACACACACACACACACACACACACACTTCTTTAAAAGTCTCGTAATCTGCCTGTAAAATGACGCAAGCCCCTGTAATGTGAATCAGGAGGCTCATCAGTTGGAAACAGACCGCATCATTTCCATCTCACATTAGCATCTGTGATTTCATTTACTGGTTACCGACGATGCTAATGCAGAAAACATGGACGCCTGTTAGTGCATAAAAACAACACGCACATTAGTATCTTGAGTTTCTGCTACAGTTTTGTATAAAATTCAATTACACAAATTATACAATTTATAATCCCCCAGTTTCATGCTACACACTCTAGTTATCAGCACACTAGCCTGCATACATCAGCTGTTTGCCTAGCATTAGCCTGGGGTTTTAAATATGTGTAAGATTTTTAGGTCAGTGATTCAAACACTGACTAACTGAGAGAGGTGCAAATCAAAGGGCCACAACCAAATCAGGAACGAATTGTTTATTCAAACAGTGACGCACTGAACAAACGAGGACTGAATCAGAGACATGACTGAGTGATTCAATAAGTCAGTACTGTATCACATTATGAATGATTCAGTGTTTCAAATACTCACTCAGGCAAGGACTGCTGTATGAAAGTAGGGGTTCTTGGTTATGTACAAATACACTTATTGACAAAAAATAAAGCATCCACACAGACAAGTAAGATTGCTGTAAAACTTGGCATGCAGTTCTGTCTCAGACAGATATGTAAATGATTACAGCTGTGGTCTGATTAGACACAGGACTAGATACCATTAGACAGCATAAAAGTGCTTCTCCCACTGCCACTGACATTTTATGAAGTTGACATACTTTGAGGGGGGGCGCATCATTGGCCGACATGCACAAGCAGCTCCCATAGTTTTGTTGGCCACCTTAAGACACAGGAGGCACCTTCACTACACACTTTACTACCTGTCTCTGCCCGGACCATTTCCAGGTGCTTAGCAGATGGAATTTTGTTGTCACAGTACCCATTATGTGTCCTGCCGTTGACAGCCAGCCACCTTCGTTTGCAGTGGTAACATGAGTGAGAAACCTGGACTGCTATGGACTGGAACCATGTCATCTTTAGTGACAAATTGCCAGACTGCAACATTTCCTTGGCCTGCCCGGTCGCTAAATTCTTCTCCAATCAAGGACCAACTGGGATGCCAGCTTCAGCAAACTATGAGTGTGGAGGATCATCTGTGTGCAAATGTGTCACAGAGGCATGTCTAGCAGTCAACAATCTCTCATCAAGAGGTACACTACCCAAATGTAGCCTGAGACTTTTATAAAAAATGAGACTTTTATGCCTTCTTGTGGCAAGTGGCAATCTAATCAGACCACACCTGTAATCATTTACATATCAGCCAGATACACGTACTGCACTTTTTTTTGTCAGTGAGCATTTTTATGTGATTTATACACTGACTTACTGAATGAGTAGTGAATCTGAATCATGGCCAAATGATTCACTGACTCAAACACTCTGTGTGTGTGTGTGTGTGTGTGTGTGTGTGTGTGTGTGTGTGTGTGTGTGTGTGTGTGTGTGTGTGTGTGTGTCGGGCTCTGTGTGTACTCTGTGTTTACAGTAATAATGTTGGCAGTTTAGAAAATAAAGCAGGTCACAGAGCAATGCCGGCCCCAGGGTCAAAGCACACACACACACACACACACACACACACACACACACACACAGAGTGACCTTCGACTCACTCTTAACCTCTATTACACACTTGTTTGGGCTTCTGCACTTAATGAGGGTAGACCAACGTTCAGAACAACACAGTCTCACACACCAGGCCAAAGATTCAAGAAGCATTCCAGTCAATGAACAAAATTAAGATATGACACTTTTCTGCATTTTTTTTCAAATGTTTCAGTCCAACCCAGATGATCCACATGTTTTGCAAGGTGTTAGAGCTTCATTAAAATGAGTATTAAGATCTTACATTAATTTGCACCTTATAGAGGCAAATAAACATAATTTAACTGAGGCTACCAAAGCCAACTAGGTTTCTCATTGACTGAACCTTCTGCTTGCTATGTGGCATGCTTAATTTTAGCTTTGTCATAGTTAAGGCTGTCAAATTTTAATTGCAGTTAGTTAAAAGCTTCAGTATTCAGTATTTCATGCATTTGAATATTAATGACTTTAATTTTAGACTGGTGCAGACAGCGGCATCACCAAAACCACAGAGGGTGACATCTATTACCTTTGGAAGCAAGGAGGCAAAAATCATCAGTTTATGTACATGTGCTTGTCACCGGGGTGGCAAAGGTAACATATTCTTTAAATATGGGATGTATGATGATTAATTTATCGGTATTCTTTTAACATTGGTCCTTAAAGACCCCTGTTGTATCTTTAACGAAGACACGTGACATTTATTTTCCTAGGAAACAGATGTGTCCCCAGCATATGCCTTGTTGTACGGACTGTGGTAGCCTAGCAGATAAGGTACTGGTTATGGATCAGAAGGTTAAGGGTTCAAAACCCTCCTTTACCAAGCTGCCATTGTTGGCTCTCTGAGTAAGGCCCTTAACCCACAGTTGTTTGGATTGTAAGACTGTATCAATTCCAAGTTGGTCTGGATAAGGGTGTCTGCTAAATGACATAAATGTAAATACCCCCTTGACATTGCCACACCAATGATGAGGACATTTTATTTTTATACAATGTCTTTAACATAACCATTATTGCTTTTTTGAAGCATAGCAGACTGGAGTCCTATAGTGGTACCTTTCAGCCAGATCGGGCATCACACAGATGCATATTTGAGAGCAGAGGTCAGGGTCTTATCTCCTAGCACTGCCACAGTAAATTCTATCAAGTCCTGTCTGCTGCCTTCCCAACTATGAGACACTTATGCCTGTGCCCTGTGTTCTTCTGGATAGGTGCCAGACTTCCACAAGCCCGACCAGGATAATTGGGGATAAAACATGAAAAAAATCTTTGCTATTATATCCCCACAGGATCACCACAGATCAGGTACTATTTGGGTGGTGGATCATTCTCAGCACTGCAGTCACAATCAGGCACAGCAGAGCTGCTGGAGTTTTAAACCACCTCACTGTGACTGCTGGGCTGAACATCAGCCAAAAATGTCTAGCCATCAGGATCCTGCAGGCAGCCTCCTGTGAGCACTGATGAGGGATTAGAGGATGATTAACACAAACTGTGCAACAACAGATGACCTACTGTATCTGACGTTACATTTACAAGGCGGAGCAAGAAGGTAGATGTGTCTAATAGAGTGCATAGTGAGTGAACACAATATTTAAAAACTACAGCAGCACTGCTGATCCACCCATATCAGTGCAACCCACATAAAGTATGTAGAGAAACAGATGGACTACAGTCTGTAATTGTAGAACTACAAAGTGCAGTGACCCTTAAAACATAAATAAAGAATAAGCAGAATATAAATAGGAAAATGTAGAATACCTAAGACTTTTGTACATGCTTTTTTGGGTGATGTTTGACTTCGGTGGCACCTTTTGGCTGGGGCCTGCATCACAAGTACGATTAGTTGTTATTGAAAGAGTGGAGGCTGGGTGAGTGGGCATGATGCTAAACTGGAGGCTCTATGCCATTAACTACATTAGCCATGGATCTCCAGTGCAAAAGCAAACACTGTGTGAGTTTTTACCTGGAGTATTTCATTCATCATTATGGAGTTCAGTAACTTGGTAAGGAACTTCCACAAAAATGCTGATCTGAATTTTAGTTTGGATGAACTGTAAAAATATAGAGCAATATATCAATTTAATCTTCAACACATGCTCGGTTCTGGACACTTAAACTCATGACTCGTAGTATTCTCTCCGTTATTACCTACGTACTCTGACAGAAGTGAAGCCAAATGGGGTGGCACAGAGGGCCATCATAGCCCAAGGATCTGATGGAATAAACCTTGGGAGGACCAAGACTCAAAAAGGGACCCAACTCCTTGGCGGCGTAGATGATAAACTAAGAGCGAACTAAAGTCATGGATTCAAATCGAATAGAATGTGAAGTATGCACATCGACATTAAAAGTGGGCCTGGGTAATGATGATAAATCAAGAGCGAAACTAAAGTCATGGAGTCATGGACCCCCCCCCCCCCCCCCCCTCGAATAAACTGTTAATTATGCACATTGGACTCCATCAGAGTACATCATGTGTGGGGCCGGAACTTGCCGAACCAGCTCGGAGAGAAACAGAAAATGTAATTGTTATTGATTAAGAGCACAGTGTCTATTAACAATCCACCTGATGCCATGTCCATCACGATGCAAAGTGTATGCATGATACCCCGGCAGCATTAAGGTATAGCAAGCATAGCTAGAAAGCTAAAAGAGGAAACTGGAATGAAACACAGCCAGAGGGATCACATGACATTGGCACCCCACGAGCGGCAGAAGACCGCACACCAACGTCTCTGATCACCATAAGACTCTTTTATGACATGAACCCCCAGCTCTGCCCCGTATTTCTAAGGCAAGGTTGCATGAGTCAAGAGCACGAGGACCCAAGCCTATTTCAGCCAGACCGCCACCCGACACTCCACGGCAAGCGGACCAGGCAGGCAGGCCAGACATGACTTCAGACTCTCCGGCCTCATCAACCCAAACCAATGCACTGTCTAAATCTAGTCACAAGCCTGTGTAAATAAGTATTTCTTTAGCCTAGACTAAAACTTTGGAGGGTGTCTGATTCTCGAGCGAAGTGGGAAGTTTATTCCATAGTGGGGGGCCATGTATGAGAAACTTTCCCCCTGCTGTGACTTTTTTTATTCTAGGAACTAAAGAAGTCTGCAACCCTGCGAACGAGTAGACGGTTTGGATGGTAAACTCTAAGAGTTCACTCAGATAATGTGGGGCCAGGCCATGTAGAGCTTTATAAGTTATAAGAAGTATTTTGTAATCAATGTGGAATTTGACTGGTAACCAGTGTAGTGACGATATAACAGGAGTGATATGATCAAATTTTCTAGTTCGAGTTAGCACTCGGGCGGCTGCATTCTGATTCTGCATTCAGTTTATTTATAGATTTACTAGAGCATCCAGTAAGTAAGGCATTACAGTAATCCAACCTTGAGGTCATAAATGCATGAACAAGTTTCTCTGCATCGTTAAAAGAGAGGATATTTCTAAGTTTAGCAATATTACGTAATTGAAATGACGCAATTCGAGTGATGCTGCTAATGTGCGCATCAAAGGAGCGATCTGAATCAAATGTGACCCCTAAGATTTTTACAGACGGACTGGGCAATACTGGACAGCCATCTAGATTTAGGATAGATGTAGCCAACCTGTCTCTCACAGCCTTGGGTCCCACTAATAGAACCTCAGCTTTATCGGAGTTAAGTAAGAGAAAATTCAATAATATCCAATCTTTTATTTCCTTTACACAGTCCTCAATATTGTTGATTGTAAGGCTGTCATTAGGTTTGGCTGATATGTACAGCTGTGCATCATCTGCTTAGCAGTGGAAACTAATGCCATGTTTACGAATAACTGAGCCTAGTGGCAGCATGTACAGAGAGAATAAAAGCGGGCCAAGCACTGACGCCTGAGTCACGCCATACTTCACTTTTGAGAGCTTAGACCTTAGATTACTTATATGAACAAACTGCTACCGGTCAGTTAAGTAGGATTTAAACCAAGAAAGTGCTGATCCCTTAATACCTACAGTATTTTCTAGTCTGTTTAGTAAAACATCATGATCTATAGTGTCAAATGCTGCACTTAAATCTAACAGAACAAGAAAAGAAACACGTCCCTTATCTGAGGACATTAACAAGTCATTTAGTACCCTAATTAATGCTGTTTCAGTGCTATGATGGGGCCTGAAGCCAGACTGAAATGTTTCATAAATTTCATTCCTTTGGACGTAACTGCAGAGCTGCTGATAGATGGCTTTTTCTAAGAATTTGGACAGAAACATTAGGTTTGAAATTGGTGTTTAATTAGATATCACACAAGGGTCAAGGTTGGCTTTTTTAATCAGTGGTTTGATAACAGCAGACTTAAAGGATTTGGGCACATAACCTAAGGTAAGGGATGAATTTAAAATAACTAACACTGGCTCTATAACACTAGGTAATACTTGTTTGAGTAAACGTGTAGGAATTGGATCTAATAAACATGTTGATGACTTAGACGAGCTGATCAGTGTGGATAGTTCGGTACTAGTAATTGGTGTAAAAGATTCTAATCTTGATTTACAGCTCATTAAACAGATGTCTTCACTAGTGCTGCATCTGGAAGGTGGCTAAATGGTTTGGTGATGTGATGAGCATTGAGCTTTATGCCTAATGTTTTCTATCTTATCATTAAAGAAAGTCATGAAATCATTACTGTTAAAATTACATAGAACGAGAGAGTCACATTCTGTGGGGGTTTTTGTTAATTTGGAGACTGTATTAAAGAGAAATCTTGATTATTCTTATTTTTCCCTATGATTCCACAGAAATGCTGATCTGAATTTTAGTTTGGATGAACTGTAAAAATATAGAGCAATATATCAATTTAATCTTCAACACATGCTCGGTTCTGGACACTTAAACTCATGACTCGTAGTATTCTCTCCGTTATTACCTACGTACTCTGACAGAAGTGAAGCCAAATGGGGTGGCACAGAGGGCCATCATAGCCCAAGGATCTGATGGGTCCAGTCATGAAAGAACGATTCAGTGATTCAATCACTGATGTTCTGAATGAGAGAATGACTCAACGACTAAAACAAGAGGTTTGAATTTCACACAAATATGAATTTAATTATTCAGAAATTAGATTTTTATATATGGCAGAGAACTTAATTTTGGAACAGAATTCTGATATGACTTGCTAAAAACGTCATGCTGTAATCTACAGCAATTGTCACGGTTATACAAGGAGGGAGACTGACCACGACGTACATGCAAGGGTGTAAGTTTATTTACAGATGCCATGGTGTAACAAACAGTGGATACAAAAAGGTGAACTACTATGTACAAGAGAGGTGTATATACAACTGAAGCAAACAATAGGTGCTAATGCTAACAACCACCAAACCAAACAAAACCACATGGGGCTAAACAAACTATAAACCATAAGCCTATAAATCATAAATCATGCACACATTAAAGACACAGAGCTACTACTAAACAAAGACAAGACAGCACACTAACCAGACAAGGACAAAAGAGAAAAAACAAACAAGGAGACAGGGGCAAGAACTGGAGCCAAGAAACCACATGGTGGTGATGAGACCAGACAAGGAATTGCACAGAAAGTATGGAATTTATAGGGAAAGGCAGCAAGTGTTATGTTCCGCGGCAAGAATGGGGATTTCGCGTCTGTGGGCGAGTGGGACTACATCGCCTACAATACCCTTCAGGAACTATGTGACCGCGGACTCAGCTGGGACTGTTGACTTTTGCTTATTGTTTGCTCACTAACTGCGTTCAGCTGGGTGTGACTCTTTTTAAGCCCAGCTTCCCCAGACGCCGTAGTTCCCTCTGCCTGGATTATGTCTTGCTGCGGTTCCGTCCATTTTTTCCATTTGTCCGTGGCTGCGCCCACGCTGCCTTTCTGCTTGGGGCTGCATCTGCCATATATATATATATATATATATATATATATATATATATATATATATATATATAGCACCGCGGCCTTCTCGTTAGCTTCTGCGGTTTCACGTTACCTCCGAGTCCTTCGTTAGTCTCCGTTGTTACGCTACTCCCCACAGCCCTCATGTTAGCTTCCACTAGCCTCTGCGGCTATTGCTTCCCTCGCGGCCGGTGATAGCTTTTCCCTCGCGGCTGGCGATAGCTTTTTCCCTCGCTTTTTTCCTCAGGGGCTGTCGGCGGATCCCTGCTGGCCTCAAGGCCAGGTACTCTCTCCGGAAACCATCCAGAGCGCTTCACGCTCTCCAGAGACCTTCCAGAGCACGTCGCTCGCTGAGGACGTCCAGAGTGCCATCTCGCTTGCTGAGAAGGTCCAGAGTGCCATCTCCCTCGCTGAGGACATCCAGAGTGCCACTTCACTTGCTGAATACATCCAGAGCATCACCTTGCTCCCTGAGGACGTCCAGAGCGCCACTTTGCTTGCTGAGGAAGTCCAGAGCGCCACTTTGCTCACTGAGGATGTTCAGAGCTCCATCTTGCTCATTGAGGACGTCCAGCCTGGTTCCTGTTCGGTGGTGATCCATCGCCGAAGTCTCCAGGAGAATCTCCATTCCCGGGCTGCCACAGGGATCATCTTCCTTCCAGACCTTCAGGAGGATGTTCAGAGCATCCTTTCACTTTCTGAGGGCATCCAGAGTGTTTCTTTGGCCCAAGATCCCAGCTCGCCAGAACCTTAAAGAGCAGCTCCGTATCCATGCTATTTAGCTACGTATATGAGCCGTTAGCGCTACGTAGCTCAGTATCTGAGCCTGCTGCACCCCTTAGTTTCGGGCCTGAGCAGATTGGCTCTGAGTCAAAATTCGTTAACTGTTTTCATGCATGTCACATCTCTATGCTCTGTAGGAGCGCCATTAACATCGCATAGTCCCATCTCCGAGCACGCCGCCCCCGTTAGCTCAATACCCAAGCCATTAGTGTCACTTTGCTCTGAACCTGAGCTTGTTTGTTCCGTTCCCGAACCGTTAGCGCCGCTTAGCTCTTTACCTGAGTGTGTTGGTTTCATTTTTGGGTTGTTAGTGCTGCCGACCTCCATTCCCACTCCGCCTCTGGGACGTCCAGAATGTTTTGTTGCTCCCCAAGGTCATCTTAAGTGTTCACCCCGTCCCAAGTGTGTTGCCAGCCGCCAAGGACGTCCAGCCCGGCTTCCGCACTGAGCAAGTCCATCACAAGGATGCCCACCCTTGCGACCGCTCCTGGGGCCTCCAAAGCACCAACGTCTCCACTATCCCAGGTTCCCCAGATGCTGGCGCAGGAGCCTGTGTTTCATGCTAACCTCCTGGTCTTCCGCTAGCACCATGGCCTTCATGTTAGCATCCGTGGTTTCATGCTACCTCTGTGTCCTTCGTTAACCTCTGTTTGCCACGCTACTCCCCGCGGCCCTTATGTTAGCTTCCGTGGTTTCATGCTAACTCCGGGTCTTTCCTTAGCCTTTGTGTTGTTACACTACTCCCCGCAGCCCTCACGTTAGATTCTGCGAATATTGCTTCCCTCACAGCCGGCGATAGCTTTTTCCTTGTGGCAAGCGGCAGCTTTTTCACTCGCGGCCAGCGATAGCTTTTCCCTCACGGCCGACGAAAGCTTTTTCCCTCGTGGCCGGCAATAGCTTTTCCCTTGCGGCCGGCGTTAGCACTTCTCTTGTGGCCAATGTTAGTTTATCCTCGGTTCCCCATGTTTTGGGTTCGCTGTGTTATCTCTTAGTTTATGTATTATCTTTAATTATCATTGTTATTGTTGTTGTTATTATTATTATTATTATTACTATTATTATTACCCTCATCAGTGTTGTTGCTGTTGCTGACAACTGGTGCCTTATTTCTGTGTTTTGGGGGACTTTATAATAAACTGTCTTTTGTTGAACTGGAACCCTGCATTCACCTGCTCATCCCTTGACCATCACATAACAGCAAGTGGCAACAGCCCCACCTGCTGTGGGAAAGAAAGAGAATCAGGGGAGAGTGAAGCCAGGTGAGGTGGCTGTCCACACCTCCTCATGAAAGCAATAAACATTTTATTGCTTGATTTTTCAAGTCCTTCCGTCCTTGTGTAGGTGACCTGAAGTAAGGTGCTACAGGGACTTGCAAAAGTATTCGGCCCCCTTGAACTTTTCAACCTTTTGGCACATTTCAGGCTTTATACATAAAGATATGAAATTGTAATTTTTTTGTGAAGAATCAACAACAAGTGGGACACAATCGTGAAGTGGAACAAAATCTATTGGATATTTGAAACTTTTTTTAGAAATAAAAAACTGAAAAGTGGAGCGTGCGAAATTATTCGGCCCCCTTGCGTTAATACTTTGTAGAGCCACCTTTTACTGTGATTACAGCTGCAAGTCGCTTGGGGTATGTCTCTATCAGTTTTGCACATCGAGAGACTGAAATTTTTGCCCATTCTTCCTTGCAAAACAGCTCGGGTTCAGTGAGGTTGGATGGAGAGCGTTTGTGAACAGCTGTTTTCAGCTCTTTCCACAGATTCTCGATTGGATTCAGGTCTGAACTTTGACTTGGCCATTCTAACACCTGGATATGTTTATTTGTGAACCATTCCATTGTAGATTTTGCTTTATGTTTTGGATCATTGTCTTGTTAAAAGATAAATCTCCGTCCCAGTCTCAGGTCTTTTGCAGACTCCAACAGGTTTTCTTCCAGAATGGTCCTGTATTTGGCTCCATCCATCTTCCCATCAATTTTAACCATCTTCCCTGTCCCTGCTGAAGAAAAGCAGGCCCAAACCATGATGCTGCCACCACCATGGTTGACAGTGGGGATGGTGGTGTTCAGGGTGATGAGCTTTGTAGCTTTTACGCCAAACATAACGTTTTGCATTGTGGCCAAAAAGTTCGTCTGACCAGAGCACCTTCTTCCACATGTTTGGTGTGTCTCCCAGGTGGCTTGTGGAAAACTTTTTATGGATATCTTTGAGAAATGGCTTTCTTCTTGTCACTCTTCCATAAAGGCCAGATTTGTGGAGTGTACAACTGATTGTTGTCCTATGGACAGAGTCTCCCACCTCAGCTGTAGATCTCTGCAGTTCATCCAGAGTGATCATGGACCTCTTTGCATCTCTGATCAGTCTTCTCCTTGTTTGAGCTGAAAGTTTAGAGGGACGGTCGGGTCTTGGTAGATTTGCAGTGGTCCATTTCAATATGATCGCTTGCACAGTGCCCCTTGAGATGTTTAAAGCTTGGGAAATCTTTTTGTATCCAAATCCGGCTTTAAACTTCCCCACAACAGTATCTCGGACCTGCCTGGTGTGTTCCTTGGTCTTCATGATGCTCCTCGCGCATTTTTTTTTTTTTTTTTTTTTTTTTTTTTTTTTTTTTTTTTGCAACAGAACTCTTAGACAAAAAATATCACAGAGCATGCGCATTTAAAATATGAGACTTGATTACCAACGGTGATTCTATTTATCATCATCAAGTCATTTAGGTCCAACACTGGACCTTCAGAGATCCTCACTGACTTCTCCTTCTGGATGGAGTGAGTTTGCTGCACTGAAAGTAAAGGGGCCGAATAATATTGCACGCCCCACTTTTGAGTTTTTTATTTCTAAAAAAGTTTTAAATATCCAATAAATTTCGTTCCACTTCACGATTGTGTCCCACTTGTTGTTGATTCTTCACAAAAAATTACAATTTCATATCTTTATGTTTGAAGCCTGAAATGTAACAAAAGGTTGAAAAGTTCAAGGGGGCCGAATACTTTTGCAAGGCACTGTATGTTCTAACCTGATTTATGATGCATAGTAAGAGCTGGTTTAATGTTAAACCCTGAGAGTGTGTAAAAGAGAGAGTGAGAGAGAGAGAGATTGATTAAAGTTTTCCCACATGCCAACCACTTAATGATCCACTACAGCACCGCAAACAAAGATAACAGGACAAAATACAGAAACTACAAGGGTACAGAATATAAGTTCAGCTATTTTCTGTCAAAGCTAACTGAGGCTGGTAAGTTTTTCTGATGTATTGAGATATGTGTCAATAATCAATTAATTAATAGACTGTGATATTAGTTGTACAATGACACATTGAAATGTCACTCTGTTAATGATGGTTGCATTCCAATAGAGCAGAACAGTACATTTTCCATAAACACTCATATTATAACAGTTTATCCTGGATGTAGCAACCGTTATGGCAACTGTTGGAACCAAGGCAAAACACAGATGGACACCATACATTATTGACCTAGCCAGATATGGGAAATGAACTAGGGTGGCACAGCGATGGGAACCAGCACTCTACAACCTGAGGCACTCTGGATCGTTTAGTACCTCTGGTGAGTTGAGGTTTGTCTGTCGATTCTGAGTAATGTACTGTGCCCCCCCATAGGATAATGAGGGTAACGTGAATGTTTGTGGTTGTAGCTAATAACGGTATTGAGTAGTAAGAGTATAATGTTTTTTGTTTAAGTTGTATTGTTTAGTTCAGTGGTTTCCAAACTTTTTCTGCAGTGCTCCCTGTTGTAGATTTACAGTGCAGTCCAAAACCACACACTCACACACACACTCTAACACATGTCTTGTACATCTCTTGCTTCCAAATTCCACTGGAATTAATATTAAACATTGTAGTTTATACAAAACTTCAACTTCTTAATGAACAAAACAAAATAAAGTGACAAATCGCCTTTACAGTGGAATTATTACAAATGACATGCATTATAGATCTTAATATTTTACTGTATAACAACATTCGTTGCTTTCATCATATTTATTCAAAATTGCCTCCCTGCACAAAAAAACGGCATTAAAACTTATCCATCACCCTGAAAGAAAAAACTGAAAACCTAAACATTTGGTCTACAGAAATGACACCTGTAATTCCCACATCTTTTCAGTGACTGGTGTGGACTTGCTATGTGCTGCATTATCTTATCAAATCGGGGTTGCCGCTGTCCAGCTTGGATCTGTATTTTGTCTTGATTGATGCCACTGTACAAAAACCTAGCTCACGAAGGTAGGATGTGGCAAAAGGAAGTATTTATTTGCTTTGCTGCGCCCCTCCTAGGAGGCGTGCCCCTCTCTTTGGGAACCACTGGTGTAGTTTAATGTGTTTTTGTTTGTTTGTTTTGTTTTAATCGATAGGAAGGCAATTCACTGAGAGAGGACAAACTCATTATAAAAATTTCTGTTTTACACTAACCCAAAAATAACTGTGTGTGTGTGCGTGTGTGTTTCAGTGATTGGCTGTTTTTCTCAGACAGTAGGAGAACTCACTGTCTCATTGTTTTTCCATCAACAAGTGGCCTCAATCTATCACACACACACACACACACACACACACACACACACACACACACACCCTGTTGCTTGGCATCGATGTGTCAGGGGAAATAAGATCTCATCATCCGTCAGAAATATTTTATTTGATCTTTTGTACTTGTTCGCATTCATCTCACTGTAGTAAAGACAACATAAAAATCATTTGTGTGTGTTTGTGTGTGTGTTTGTGTGTATGTTAGGGCTGGGTGATGATATGGAGATGATATGGATTAAGAATAATGTCTATATACACAAAGCTTTCTCTTTTATTTATCTACAGTACACTCCCTAAAAACGCACTAGCATATGCTTAATAGAAATGTAATATAGTACATGTCAGAAGTCTCTCTCAATAATACTACAGTACATCATGTTAAAGCAGTAGAGTTGACACCCTATAAAGGAGCGTGTTCATAAATAAGGGGCCGGTCAAATACAGCAGAGTAAACTGTGTGGTTAATGAGAGTGAGACTCCCAAGAGTTGACTCCCTATAAAAGGGGTACTTGAAAGCTTGTAAATCCTGTAGGATTTTCTATATATTTGCATAAATATGACAAAAAAAACTTCAGCAGATTTTCACACAAGCTCTAAGAATAGATGTGAGAACCATGTTAAACAAATGAGACAAAAATAGCTCATATTTTTGCCTTGTGTACCACTGTACAAAGGAAAATACAAATGCAATTTTTTTAGATACTATTGAAGGTGTGAGCCATTTAACGTCTATTTATTTAAGCACTGTCCAACGTATGATGTTACAATGTACAGATGTTACAGATGTACAGTGGTGCTTGAAAGTTTGTGAACCCTTTAGAATTTTCTATATTTCTGCATAAATATGACCTAAACATAATCAGATTTTCACACAAGTCCTAAAAGTAGATAAAGAGAACCCATTTAAACAAACGAGACAAAAATATTATACTTGCTCATTTATTTATTGAGGAAAATGATCCAATATTCCATATTAGTGAGTGGCAAAAGTATGTGAACCTTTGCTTTCAGTATCTGCTGTGACCCCCCTGTGCAGCAATAACTGCAGCTAAACGTGTCCTGTAACTGTTGATCAGTCCTGCACACCGGCTTGGAGGTATTTTAGCCCATTCCTCCATACAGAACAGCTTCAACTCTGGGATGTTGGTGGGTTTCCTCACATTAGCTGCTCGCTTCAGGTCCTTCCACAACATTTTGATTGGATTAAGGTCAGGACTTTGACTTGGCCATTCCAAAACATTAACTTTATTCTTCTGTAACCATTATTTCGTAGAACAACTTGTGTGCTTAGGGTCATTGTTTTGCTGCATGGCCCACCTTCTCTTGAGAATCAGTTCATGGACAGATGTCCTTTTCTTTAGAATTCTCTGATATAATTCAGAATTAATTCTTCCATCAATGATGGCAAGCTGTCCTGGCCCAGATGCAGCAAAACAGGCCCAAACCATGATACTACCACCACCATGTTTCACAGATGGGATAAGGTTCTTATACTGGAATGCAGTGTTTTCCTTTCTCCAAACATAAAGCTTTTTTTTAAACCAATATTTTGGTCTCATCCGTCCACAAAGTATTCTTCCAATAGCCTTCTGGCTTGTCCATGTGATCTCGCACTGTCACTCCCTCTCCCTCCTTCGCGATCGAGGGATTATTATATATTTTGTTTATTTTATTTTATTTTATTTATATTTTGGTTCACCCTCTCCATCTGGAGCTAAATGCATTTGGGTCCTAAAAAAATCACTTTTTCTTTTATCTTCACGGTTTGCCAGCCTTTTAATATGGTGAACCGTAACAGTGAGAGATGCCTTCAGTTGCTTAGAAGTTACCCTGGGGTCCTTTGTGACCTCACCAACTATTACACGCTTTGCTCTTGGAGTGATCTTTGTTAGTCGACCACTCCTGGGGAGGGTAACAATGGTCTTGAATTTCCTCCATTTGTACACAATCTGTCTGACTGTGGATTGGTGGAGTCCAAACTCTTTAGAGATGGTTTTGTAGCCTTTTCCAGCCTGAGGTCCTCAGAAATCTCCTTTATTCGTGCCATGATAACACTTCCACACACATGTGTTGTGAAGAGCAGACTTTGATAGATCCCTGTTCTTTAAATAAAACAGGGTGCCCACTCACACCTGATTGTCATTCCATTGATTGAAAACAGCTGACTCTAATTTCACCTTCAAATTAACTGCTAATCCTAGAGCTTCACATACTTTTGCCACTCACTGATATTGGATGATTGGTATTATTGGATAATTTTCCTCAATAAATAAATGACCAAGTATAATATTTTTATCTCATTTGTTTAACTGGGTTCTCATTATTTATTTTTAGGACTTGTGTGAAAATCTGATGATGTTTTAGGTCATATTTATGCAGAAATATAGAAAATTCTAAAGGGTTTACAAACTTTCAAACATCACTGTATCTAACCACTTTTAGTGGTGATCAAACACCCCTAATTTGAGTTCCCTAAAAATAAGAGTCAAAAGTCTTCTGTTTTGTTGTTTTTTTTGTCTTGTTGTCTATATAAAAACCATAGAAAGTATACGATTTAAGCATATTTCAACAACAAAAATACAGCTGTCCCCCTTTACTTCGCAAATGGTGTGATCCAGTTTCTCTCAGGGGCAAGGTTACCTCTCATTATTCATGTTTACATTGTCTTAATTATCATTATCTTACTTTTAATACAATTTTCATTTCTAATACTTTGTAAACCCAGTGATGGCTGATTACTGTGATGGTTCTCAGATTTGTCGGTGTCTTTCCATTCAGTGTTTTACCTACTCTAAAAGTCAGACGTTCAGTATGTGCAGTCTTTGTTGTTGTTGAAAAAAACAAACAAACAAACAAACAAAAATGTTTGGCTGGTCTCATCCTAGAATTGCAATATACAGTATTGTAGCATACAGTACTGTACTGAACTCTTAATTACCACGTTTTAATTAATAAGTATTACAGATTCCTACGTCAATTGTTTATTTATGTAGTCTGCTGTTACACTCCTTGATATGACAGCTTATTATTATAGTGCATTGTGTTTTGCTTCTTCTGCCCTCCTCCTGTCACACTCTACACTGGGTTCTCATCCAGTAGATCTCAGTTTTGTGCGGAGGCTTGGCAGGACAACCAGCAATGGATTGGTTCGACAGCATTGAACAGCCAGTCAAGGCTGCAGATCCATAAGGAGAGACAGGAGTTAAGAGTTTAAGAGATAAAAGTCCGTCATTTGCTCAAAAGCTCACTAATTTACTGGTCGTTCACTCATTTGCTCGTTAGCTCTTGTTTGGACTAGAGACTGTTCTAACTCAGTTGATGTGTTTAAAGACTTTTTTGTATGATTGTAAATATGATTGTGTGGATGACTTTCTGCTCCTTATTTGTAACAAGCTTTAAAAGGCACTTGTAAGTGTACAGAACATAATGTGGACGTTCAATGGTGCATACCTGTAATTGTATTTTGCAAAACTTTTCTTTATTGAAGTACAGAAATGGCCAAAATCAGCCCAAAGATGAAGTAAATGTGTCTGAAACTGAGTTCAGTGCAGTGCTCTAATAGAAAAGCAGTAAAGTAAACTTCTTTAACAGCACAACAATAACCCACTTTTAGATACTAGAGTATACAGTACTCACTGTTAAATAGAAATTATGTCTACAGATGTCTAATGCCTGCTAAAAATGTAATGTATCACTCCATCTTTCCCCCTCTCTCTATTTCTGTCTGTCTGTCTCTCTCCCTCTCTCTCTCTCCCCAGTGGGAAACAGAGACAGGCCTGTCTCCTTCTCAGGCCTGGTACAAAGAAAGTGAGAGAGAGTTTGAGAAAGGATAAAGGCAGAGAGAGAGAGAGAGAGAGAGAGAGAGAGAGAGAGAGAGAGAGAGAGAGAGAGAGACGGGGGCACTGAGACCGTGGGAGTGATGGAGCCGTCATACCACACATACATACACAAACAAGATATAAAATGTCTATAGTTAAATCCTTATAGCACAGCATGGTGGTGCAGTGGTTTGTGCTATCACCTTACAGCTCCAGAGACTCTAGTTCAAGTGGGAGCAGACTGTGTGGAATTTGCATGTTCTCCCCATGTCTGTGTGGATTTCCTCCAGGTACTCTGGTTTTCCTCCCACATTCCAAAGACATGAGTTAGGTCAGCTAGCATCTCTACAGTGTCCCAGTGTAAGTTAGTGAGTGTGTAGTGTGCAAGTGCTATGCCATGACTTGTCTAGGGTCAGTTCCTGGATTACTCCCTGTGTCGCCGTCATTGTCTAGGACTTCACGTTGCTGCACAAAAACCTCATACATGTATGTTTAAATGTCAACATAGTTTGGAAGTGACACCAGAACCAGCCAATCAGGTTATGATTACTAATGACTGTGATCACTTTGGACTTCTCTGTGTGTTAGATATGTAACATATGTACATGTAACGTAACATGACAGAATTGATGACTGAACTCAACAGAGAAAGTATCTCTTCTGGAAGTCAAGGTTTATGGCGTTATTGATAAATTCCATGGTGATTTGTTTGTTCCAAGTATTTGGTGTAAAATTGTAAATTGATGATTAATTTTTTTGGATCATTTTGATATTTTATTTTTGGCATTTATTTTCTAATAGTCAGGGTTCGCCTTTGCTTCCTATAAGGATTCCACTATACACTTGCTAAAATGGCACTAGAGCATGGGTGTCCAAGGGGACCAGATTGGACAATATCAAAATACCCAAGGGCGAGTCTCTTGTTTCAGAAATATTATTCATAAATTATTCAAAACATTGTATTCAATATATGAAGAAAATACAAACTTACAGAACAATTAATATTTTTTTAGTGACTGAATTTCATTTTACAGCAATAACTGCAGCAGGATATCAAAACAATAAAAAATACCACAAATTGCTGCAGAATATTCAGGCTAATTAACATGTTCTTTAAAACATTTATGCATAATACTGTATCTTTAAAAAATATCAAGTGTCTTCCATCAGCATTTCTCAAGTAAATTGTATTTTATTACTCATTATGCATTACCAGACCTATGTAAGTCTTTTCTTAAGTCACATAACCAACTAAACACCAAGTCCAGGTGTGGTTCAAAATTAAGCATTAAAAGCCATGTTTGTCTATCTGCTCTGTGTTGCCAGTTTCAAATGAGATTTCACAAGCAGGCTACACTGCTCACCGAGAAGAGTTTGAGTTTAATGAATAAACAGCATGATACCGCGGTGAGATATTTATTGAAATATCATCTGAATATTATCTTCACATCTACTTTCTTTCATTCATTCACTCACTTTCTTATCTACTTGATCCTGGACTGGTTTTAGGAGAGCTGGTGCCTAGCCTGCAGCATATTATGCAAGGCAGGAACAACCCAAGACAGGGTGCCAAGCCATCACAGCACACATACACTCACACACTAGGGCCACTTTAGAAACACCAACTAACCTAACACACATATCTTTTTACTGTAGGAGGAAATTAGAGCACCTGGAGTAAACCCACATGAACACGGTGAGGGCATGCAGACTCCACAGAGAATAGACCCAGCCCAGTCCAACTGGGATTGAACCCAAGAACTTCTTGCTGTGATGCGACAGTGCTACCCACCGAGCCACCGTGCCACCCTGTATGTGTATGTGTTGTCTTACAGTTCACATCAACTTTAATCACATAAAGTTGATGTGTGCTGTAAAGACAACACATGCAGATCAATTTTTAAGGTTTAAGGACTCTCATCATTTGACCACAAACTAGGAGTCATCAGAACATATTAAGCAGGCCCTGGGTAAATGTGGCTATCTTAACTCGGCTTTTGTCAAAGCCAGTAAGATGCCCAAACACCAAACAGTGCTCCAGCAGATCAAAGAGAGGAAAAAACCACCGCTGTCTGAGCGTAAACCAGTAGTGATTCCATATGTGGCGGGAACATCGGAACAACTGAGATGCATATTTTCCAAATACTGTTTCTCGATCGTTTTCAAACCCCAAAACATGCTACACCAGAAACTGGTCCACTTCAGGGATAAGGGTTCCCTCGCACATACAGAGTAGTACAATATACGTTGTTAATTGCTGGGAGGATTGCCAGGAATTGTATATCGGGGAAACCAAACAGCCGCTGGTGAAACAGATGGCACAACACTAAAGAGCTACCTCATCAAGTCAGGACTACATGGTTTACACCCACCTACAGGCCATTGGCCACTCTTTCAAGGATGAAAATGTGGAGATCCTTGATAGTGAGCAGCGCTGGTTTTAACAGGGAGCAAAAGAGGGCATCTATGTGAAAAGGGAACACCCATCCCTGAACCGAGGAGAGGAATACAGAGTACACCTCTCACCATCTTTCAGTTCCTATGTGAATAGCACACATGACCATTGTAATTTGCATATGAAACGGATCACCGGACTCAGTATTATGCAATGGTGCTAGTATCGGTCGTTATGCAAACATACTGTATATAAGCTTGGGGAAGATTTCCAATTAGCTAAAACTGAAGAAGTCACTAAGATGAGTGAAGAAACATTTCTCTCATGGAAACATTGTCAGCAGATGAACTGATTCAACTTTTTAGGAATAATGTAGACACTTTGTAAAGTGACATTTGTATGCTTAATTGGAAATGTGCTACAGTGAACTATCTAGAGAAAGGCACTACTTATGAGAAAGCAGCATCACACCTCAGAAAAATACAAATGCCTTTAATGTCTTTAAACAAGCCTTAAATGTAGTGCTTTCTCTGCACATGCTTTCATGTGGACTTTTGAACTGATGGAGGAGGATCATCACAGAGAAGCAAAGAATAATCTGTAATTACACTCATGAATCATTTTCTCTTTACATAATCGCAGCTTTATTTCTGGCCTTGTGATTTTCAGCACTTTTATAAAGAGCAGATCTGCAAATTAAACATCCTGGAGTGTGTTATCACACACACACACACACACACACACACACACACACACACCTAACCCGGCAGCACAGGCTGTAAGGCAGGAACCGCCACTGGACAGGGTGCCAGTCCACTGCAAGATGCACAAACTCACACTGAGACACTTTACATTTGTATTCGACCTAGCTCGTGTATTTGGAATGTGGATGAAACCGCAGTACCTTGAGGAAACCCACATAAACATAAAAGAATCCTACATACTCCACACAGGCAGTGACTGGCTTGGGACTTGAAGCTGGCTCTCTGGACCTGTGAGGTGACAGCACCAACCACTATGCTACCATGTCACACATGTATTACAAAAAGTATGTTCACTGACCTGTGCATTAGTTTAGACAGAAAATGCTATATATATATATATATATATAGTTTGGGTGGGAACATTCATCTCTACAATTCTCTGAGTGTGTGTGTGTGTGTGTGTGTGTACTGACTCGCTGACTCAGAATATTAGTATATTTTTAACACGCACATACACACATTTATACACATAATAGAGGAGTGTATCATTGAAAGAATTTATCTGTTTAAACATTTGTGTGTGTACAGCTGTTTTGTATCTTCAATAATAACCTCGTCTAAAAGCTCACTGCTATGTGCATTCCATAAGTGAGCCCCCATGGGTGTGTGTGTGTGTGTGTGTGTTCTACAGAGACAACAGTTCCTTGTGGATTAATGTCCTCACATATGGGCAGAGACGTACTTCCATCTCACACACACACACACACACACACACCAGTGGAACAAGAGGAATAGGTTAGTCTCTCATTGGCTAATGCAGGGGGAAATAACTGCGGTTATCCTAAGAGTGAAAGACATTCAGAGCCAATGGAGAGAGAACACTTTGGCTGAAAATGTTTTCCATCCCTCAGCAAAAAAGACTACTCACGGAATATTTTACGCACGCACACACACGCACACACATAAGCACGCAACTAGGGTAAAGTGAGAGAATAAATATACTTTACCTCTTACTCTGCTTCTCCACACATATGCACACGCACGCACGCACACAAACACACACACACACACACACACACACACACACACAGAGTTTTGTCTGCGCTTTGCTTTAACTTGAAATACTTAATGTAGTGACCCAAAGTGAACTTCTGAAAGCCCTGAGCATTCATTCGTCATCAGAACAGTATGATATTCTTAGTTGTCTGTCGAACAAGTCAGTTACATTCAAATACTAGTGGATTTTCTGGAAAGGTGCCAAAACTTTGCAAACATCAAGTTTTATGTTTAATAAATGACAATAAAGAAATTTGACAAGGGGTGCCAAAACTTTCAAAGAAGACATTCATTAAAAGTCAATTTTTCTGGCTTAAATATCAAACTTTGGTCGTGACACAGAATTGTCCTTTATCTTAGAGTTCCTCTTTTTGTCACCTGTCACTATATGGGTGTGTGTGTGTGTGTGTGTGTGTGTGTGTGTGTGTGTGTGTGTGAGAGAGAGAGAATGTGTGAGAGAGAGACAGAGACAGAAAGTGTTTGTGTATGTGTGTTTGTGTGTGTTCTGCTTTCACTACTAAGTTCAAACTCCTTGATTAAAACCACTGGAATCTGTCTTAACCAACTGTGTGTGTGTGTGTGTGTGTGTGTGTGTGTGTGTGTGTGTGTGTGTTTGGGGTTAATGTTCCTGCCTGGTCTGCTTGTGCCATAAGATTGGAACACACACACATAGTATACATGCTGAGTGCCAAACAAATCTAGGGTCACATGAGATGCCTGTATATATGGGTGTGTGTGTGTGCGTGCATAAGGCCATGTTTTCATCTCTTTATAGGGACCATATGTCACCATGATGATAGTGTGTGTCCAAAATCTTCATTTGTGTGTGTGAGGAGAGAGAGATACTTTTCAGCCCTTACCACAAGCCTGAATTCTGTCACTTCAAAGACATCTGCTGGATGTGAGGATTCAGCTTTTAGCACACACATACACACACACACACACACACACACACACACACACACACACACACGAAATTCTCCACAAATGATTATCATCTTCAGGACATATGGTCCCAGTAAAGAAAGGAAAACATGGCCACACACACACACACACACACACACACACACACACACACACACACACACACACACACACAACACACACACACACACACACAGTCTTGACATGGAAAAAGATCATTATAATAAAGATTTTTCATGAAATGGCTGTAGGTTCATATTACTTAATGGCAGTGTGTGTGTGTGTGTGTGTGTGTGTGTGTGTGCATCTCTCTATCTGTCACTCTCTTATTTAAACTCCCTGGACAAAAAAAAGTAGCATGTATAATTTCTTTCCATTCCCTTTGTACCCTCTATATGTCTCATCATGGTTGCCATACCTCAAAAGTTCCTCCTTTTCCATTTCTATCCTCTTTTAATAGCTTATTTGCACCATTTTTCCCTCATCCATTTTGCCAGGACTTTTCCCTCAGTCTTTGGTCCTTACCCCATTTTAGCTGTCAGGGTGTGAAGAATAAGTGACAATCTGCTTTATGCTACATTCATCCAGGAAATAAAATGATATCCCCTCCAAGTTCCCTCTAAATACCCCCAGTTTTTCTTTTGTCCACTTTTGATCTAAATGATCCATTTGCTCATTGCACTGTTTACCCCATATAAACATGAACTTCTTACCTTCTTAAACCTTACAAGTGATCAGTTTTCCCATTCTATGCCCTTCTTTACCTCAAACCTGTTTAATGTGCTGCTAACTGCAATGCAACTTTCCTTTTCCCCTATGAGCATGTCATTGTAAAACTTACTGACACTAAACAATAAGGCGATGCTATTGGTGAATGCACCAAAAAAATTTAAATTTAAAAGCCGCGTTAAAGCCCTAAAAACCAACATTTAACCTGTTTAACTTTTGAATGTTTTTTCCTTATCTGAATTTTTTTAGCTCCCTTATCCTGTCTGTCCATCAAATGTGCTCCGTTTTGTCCCATGTATTCCCTAAAACCCTGTTATAGACCTGTTTTGTCTGATGTATGTCTCCAAAGTTCCCCTTTTGGACCAGCTTCAAGTTAAAAACTGTCAACATTTTACACTGTCTGGTGTCTCATCTTGGTTGCCATGCCTCAAAAGTACCCATTTGTCCTACTCTTTGCCACCTTTTTAAATATCTGATTTTCTCCCACTCTGAAACCAAATACCTGTTGCACCTTCATTTCTGCTCTTTGCCCGTTACCCTACACAGAAATCTGTTTAACTCTCAACGCCTCACCCCAAATCTCCATTTAACACCTTTATCCTCTTCAAATGCTTTTCCTTCAACCATCATTTATTTATTTAGTTAACTATTCAAATGTCTTTTCTTCCCCATGCCAAATGCCTACTTTTCCGAATTTATCTACAATTTATCTAATTTACCCTTGTTTATCCTTCCATACACATTTTACCAACAAAATGATCCAACTCCAACTCCAGATGTAAAAAAGGTAAACATTGGTACTAAAATGAACAGGTAAGAAAAGTTAAAACATGGAAGACACAGAAGTTGAGGTCTTGTCTCTGCTCTCAAATAATTACAAATGACTATACATGAGACAGATTAGCCAAGAAACATGCAGCCTTGTTGGAGAAATATAATTGTATGAAATTGCATTATACATCTCTCTCTCTCTCTCTCTCTCTCTCTCTCTTCCAATCATACAGTCAGACTTTGGAGGTACGGTAAATGGTATTTAGTGGGGTATAAAAAGACATTCTGCTGAACAACACCTTGGAAAATGGATCGCAAAGGAGCTTGGGTAAGTGGAAAGGGTATTTGTGACAGTAGCTCAGGCAGGAAGGAGTGAAAGTGGTATTGTGGTTAAAGGGGCCAAAACAATTTTAGACATGGCAAATGGAAGAAATCAAGTGTAGTTATACACTTTCTTTTGGGACTGAAACAAGGAAAACTTTGGGGCAATAGAGAAAGTGGGAGGGTAAATGGAGCCCTTGTAGGATACATCAAAGGAGAACATTTTGAAAGGAGAACATGGTACAGACATGATAAATGGTGCATTTGAATGGGTTAGAGGAAAGATGAAGGGACATTTGAAGGGGTAACATGCTAAAAAGGATGTTTGGATATGTAAAGTAGGTAAACAGTTTTCTTTGGGGTGTAGGACAGGCAATAATGGTGTTGTGAAGTAAGTAAATACGCCTACTGAGAATTAGGAGGGGTTAAAGGAAGTAAATAAAGGGCAGGTGATGTATTTAGGGGGCTAAATCATGTGAAGGGGGTAAATAAGAGCAAATAAGATATTTAAATAGGTCTACAGGAACACTTTTGAGCCATGCTACACCACAAAGAAGTCAGACTGAGTGGACTGGTAGCTGAGTTAAGTTTTGAGTAATGTAATTAGGTGTGTGTGTGTGTGTGTGTGTGTGTGTGTGTGAGTGAGGGCAGTTCCAAAAGCAGAAAGAGAATCAGATGGGAATTTAGAAATTATGAAAAAAAGTCTTACCTGGCGAAAGCTCTCCTTCACTCAGCTCTCCCGAATCTGAATCCATCTCTCTCTCTCTCTCTCTCTCACTCTCTCCAACTATCTATCTATCTATCTATCTATCTCTCGCTCTCTTTTTCTCTCTCTCTCACTCCCCCTCTTTCTCTTTCTTTCTCTTCTTCCTCCACTCGTCTCTTCTCTGTCTTTGCGTGAAACTCTCTCTTTTCTCAGGCTAGCTCACGACAGCACTCCGTGGTTAGAATAAAACCCACACTGAGTGTGAGAGCTATTTGGTGACTCAGTCACCCTCTCTCTCTCTCTCTCTCTCTCTCTCTGAATTTGACAGTCTTTCAGCCCCTCCCTTTTCCCTCCCCTTCCCCCCTCTCTGGCTCAGAGTTCCTGTTACCTATAAAATACTAAAAGAGGAACTGTTCTTCTCTCTCTCTTCCCGTTCTATCAGAATAGTCGGCTCCAGATGTATTAACACCCCTTGTAAAGGTGGATGAAATGTACATGATATACAATTGTGTGTTTAGCAACTCTTAAGTGTGTTCATACTCTTTTAGTCCTTCAACAACATGGGGAATATTCCAGAAACCACAAATGCAATGAAAGTGTATTGGTCATCATACCAAGCAGGAAGTCTAAAATAATAATGCTAAAATAATAATAATGCTAAAATAATAAAACAGTTTAGACCAACCAGAGATGTAATTAAGCTGTCTAAAGGGGGCACAAGTGTATTTTACCCTCACACACAGTCAGGAGGAAGTATCCAAATCTACAGTTAGATGTCATCTTAATTAAATGAAGCTATTTGGAAAATCAAACAGAAGAAACTTCCATCTAACCACAACATAAGAATCTTATCTTGGTTTTACGATCAGATGAAACAAACAGAACTTTTTGGCAACAAATGTAAAAACAAAGAACACAATCCCTGCTGTTAAGTGTGCTGGAGGATGTCTGTTTGGTCATTCAGAAGGTCTTGTAAGCATTTGTTTGCATTATGTACACCTATATGCCTGTATGCACATACAACCCCTACTGTATATCAACTGAAATATGATACAGTTCTGTACAATTTAGTGCACATAATTTCAAGCTAATTAGAATTAAAAATACATATGACATATATCTTGTAATATATTATATAAGAACTTCTACTACTATTAATAATAGTACTACTGTTACTTCTACTACTACTAGAGCTGCTTCTACCACCACCACTACTAACAATAATAATAATAGTAACGTTACTATTACAATTTCTCTATTACTAGCTCTAATAACCACTTCTGCTAACACAACTTCACTGCAACTGCTACTGCTACTACTACTACTACTACTACTAATAATAATAATAATACTATTACTTTAAATAATAAATGTTTAATTTTCTTTCCTTGTTTTACTTTTGTTTTGTCTCTCAGTTTTTCTATTCATGTCTGGCTGTCTGTTAGAACCACAGGATTCACAGCAGTGTCGGTGTGGGAGCAGATGGCTCTGTATGACCAGAGGCCGTGTGTGTGTGTGTGTGTTGTGTTGTGTGTGTGTGTGTGTGTGTGTGTGTGTGTGTGTGTGTGTGTGAGTGTGGTCATCTATCACATATCTCAATATGCAGATGGTCATGACTTCTCCTGATGTGCTCTCGATGCGATCTATTAATGGCTCAATCTGCCACACTAATACATCTAATGTGGCTAATGTGGCCAAATGCTGCTAATAAACTTATGCTAAGGTTTGGAACCCTTGCTCAAAGGATATGTTTTGTTGACTTTCTAAAACGAAAATAACCTACAGGAGTTAAGCAGGAATTAACTATAGTAAAATAGT
>JAJAGP010004042.1:47592-58268 GCA_025084515.1 Ancistrus triradiatus | reverse complement strand
CTCTTTCAGTGATCCTAATTTTGACAACAGTAACCACTTTGCTTTAGTTCCTGTGTTTAGAGATAATGAAGTTGATGCTTATTTTACAGTTTTTGAGCATATCGCCACTACACTTAACTGGCTTTGAATGCTTTGGACACAGTTTTTATAGTATTGATTTACTGGTAAAGCTCAGGAAATTTGTTCTGCTCCCATGCTTAAGCAGAATTGATTTGGTGAAGGCTATGTTGCTACATGCTTATGATTGTGTTTATTTGGCTTATGTAGCAAACTTAAAACTACTCTTTAAATTGATCAAATTTTAAGGAACAAACGGGGCACCACCGGATTGTTTGTGGACTGGTAGATCCGGAAAACCAGTTGAAAGAGAAAAGCGAAATTGATCAATCTAGGTCTGAACAGTGAATTCAAAGTTACGTTTCTCGACCTTTGTTTGAATGAAACTCTCTCACACAAAGCGGTAAATTCAAAAGGTTATAGCAAGTTTATTAACTACAAACAAGGCAATACCAACAGACTATCTGATGCAATAACATGTGTATCACAGAGTTAAGATCAAGAAATGATGGCGAACATGTATATATCACAGTATTAAAATCAGAAAACAAGATGGCAAACATGTACATTACAGTTTAAGATCAGAAAACAGGGTGATTCTATGTGCAACTTATCAATCGCGTAGTAATTACCCAGGTGCAAAGTTATGAACTAGTTAGTTACGACGCAGTGAGTCACTAATAACACAAATTATGGTGAAACGTGAATAGTATGGCGGAAGCTACTTAGACGTGGAAAGGTCTACGTTGAAGCGTGGTTTAAAATTAAACGCAAGGTTCGTGAATGAGGGACCCAGAAAAAGCCATAAACGGTACTCGCCTGGAAGATCACACGAGTGGTTCGGGGCATTCAAAAAGGCACAATTTTGGGGAGCGGTTTTCGAGGCACACTGCTTGGCTCTGGGGTTTCTTGCAGATGGCCTTCGCGTAACCACGTTTTGGTGGTGTCTTCAGCTGAGGCTCACTTCCCAGTTTAGGCTGCGGGCGCTCACGGTTCCTCGACGTTTGCGTGTGTTCAACTCAGATTCCTACCTTTCCCACAGGTAAAGGTGGAGTTGACGCGTTCTAGCACCATGAGCTTCAAAAGACTTGAAAAACTAGGATATACGAGCGTGGTAGAGCGTGAAGGAGATCTTGGCTGGTTGGTCTACTTTCGTCGGCTTAATTTCTAGTTCGGCAATACCGAACTACTATGACTGCTGGACAC
This sequence comes from Ancistrus triradiatus, assembly GCA_025084515.1. Lineage (NCBI taxonomy): Eukaryota > Metazoa > Chordata > Actinopteri > Siluriformes > Loricariidae > Ancistrus > Ancistrus triradiatus. The sequence continues at coordinate 57,005 of JAJAGP010004042.1, read as the reverse complement.
AGAAAAACTTAAACGTAAAATAAAATGCAAAACTTGAAAGAACTTTAGGACGAAAGACTTTAACAAAGACGAACAACAAAAGACTGACAAAAAAGCTGCAACTTAAAAAGACAAAGAAAAGACTAGACTAAAAAAAAAACCTTCCACACTGTTAGCCCGCGCCCATTTTTGTATTCTCCGTAGGCGATCAGAGGCGGGGTCAAAAGGGTTTAGCCAAACAGAAGTTGACTCATCATCAAATCCCTCCCCTTTTCACCATATGGTGGTATGGGCCGCTACAGAGCTATAACTTGGATTAATATATTTCTACATATCTAGGATGACTAAAAGTATCACATAATAATCAAAAATCCTCAAAGTTACAAGTGTAGTCAAGGGCACCTTGAATTTATAAACTAGGACATCGTTAAGTCATTCTAACTACAGTACATACATTTGCTATTCCTTAAATAAATAATAATACGATCAATACCAGATGTAGGATACAGTACATTCTGAATAACAACTTACATTTCTGTTCTTTTATAAGTGTGAACAAGTATTAAACACGAGCGATCGATACATATAGAGAAAACATGCTATTATTTCTATATACTATATACTATAATTACTAGTATAGCACAACTGGACCATATTATGTATAGAACGGTCACTATACTAAAACATTAACCAAATAGACATGAAAATCCATGAGGAATCAGCGACATGCATATATATAGGATTATATATAGGAGTGTGAAAAATATCCCCGATTAAACTTTGCATGAGATAGATAGTTACGTACGGGTGTGTTTGTACTCATTATGAAGCAGTTCTCATGTGTTTTCTAATTGAGTGTTCCAGGTGAAGATAATCTGTTCCCAACAAAAGTTTAATACTATTATTAAAAAGCATGTCTTTTAAAAGAAGGAAAGCAGATGTCTTTGTGTAAATTTCAGGACTGTTCTTCACGGGCCTTTCCTGTGTGATAAGAGAGCGAGCTGTGGGGAAACAGGTCTGTCCAGGAAGAAGTCGTTATTCTTGCAACAGTTAGAGAGAATTGGGGAAGTTTATGGTCTGGAATGTTGAAACCCCTTTTAAACCTAACACATTGACTTAGTTTATGATTGCGAGATGCATAAGGTTATATGGCTGTTAAGCCAAACCTCATATTTTTGTTGGTTTGAGAAAGAGGCTGTCATTGCTGTGGCCATTGTGGCCATTACTCAATTGTAGACTCTGTCCAGATGGTTGGCATTTGCATTCCAAAGTGTAGTAATGTTGTGACTTGGTGGGGGAAGAGGGTAGAAAAGGGGGTAGCCAGACTTTTGGATGACTCAGCTATTAACGCTACACTTACCAGCGAGCCATTAGGGAGTAGGCTAAAAGACATGGAATGTCTTTTAGCTGTCACAAACTTTCATGGAATTTGTTATAGATAACACAGTCCTATTTGAGAAACAGTGCCCCATTGGCAAACTTGAGAATTTTTTAAGAAGCTTAAGAAACTCACATCTGTTGGAAGCATTAAAGGATTGTCTGCTGGATGGAGCAAGCCGACCTTTTTTAAATGAGCACAAAGTTAAAGTTTTGGCACAAGCTGCTTCGTCAATGGAAGAGTATGTGTTAACACACAAGACTATGGCCATATGGCTATGTTTATCACAGTAGCACCACAGTTTCTAAAGCAGTCTCATCTGAAGGCTGATTGTGATTTCTTGCCTTGCCCTTCACAGGGCCGAAATTTCTCCAGATTTTCTGAACCTCTTCAGATTATTATCCAAGGGGCAGTGTTGAAGATTTGTTAGACACATGTGCCTTTGTAACTACGAAAGCCACACATTTTTGCACCCATATAATTATTTACATCTTATATATTTGCATTTCTAATTGTGGTGATGTCACTCGTTCAGACTAAGTCTCATCCTGAGCTGAAAAGTACAGAATGTTCTTTGGCCTTGGAAGTGTTCACCAGTTTTGCGAAGTGTAGGTATGTGTGTGCGTAAGATTTTTTAAACAGAGACTTGCTGTAAACTCCAATAATTTGGGCTATTTCACATGTTCATGTGTATAATTACTCAATCATTTGTAATTTGATTAATATGCAAATTTATTCCAAGTGATCCTTTGATTCTGTAAGTGCATATGATGAATAACTATATTTTTGACGTTAAAGTGTTAGTTTAAAGCTTTTACATGGTCACAGAGATTAGTCATGATCTGGATTTAATATAATTATTTAAGAATTGAATATAATTTATATGTAGCAGTTAGAGGCTTGACGCTGAAACTAAAATCTGAGATAAAGCTCGTCTTCACACATGCCAGGTCAGGGTGACCTGAGGGTGGGGCGCCTGGGCAGCAGATGTTCTAAAAGTTGGAAGACAATGATGACATAATGTTTGACCCTGACTGAATAGTATATAAAGAACGTTAGAACTGTTGATCATTGGCTTCTTCGCACCGCTGCTGCGGTGTGCGGTTGTCCTTTATTGCTTGCAATAAAATTGTTTGCTTCTTCACTGAAACTTTAATTCGGCTTGAGTGTGATTTTTGATTAAGTGAGCAGAATGTATTCTGTCAAAAAACCACGACAGCAGAAAGTCAAAATTCTTCGTAATCTTGTGCTAATCTTGACAATTCTTTCATTAAGTTTGGCACAAACAGGCGAGCCGTGATCCAAATTTGCTTGCAAGGACACAATGTTTTGATGGATGATCCTTCTAAAAGCCAATCATGACACAATTCACTCCCCGCGTCCGTGCCACACACCTTCTGGCGCGTATCGTTATTATTAGTGTGGCACGCGACCACGGAAGCTCCGTACGGGATTCCGCGCACTGCGCATGCGCGGAACCGAAGTGCCGTTCGCGCAGCGGAGGCACGTCATAAGCGCAACCTGAATAGCGGCACCGTACGCTTACGGCAGGCACCTTCTTTTATTTAGTTTTATCAGTTTATTATATCTTCGGTTTGTTTTCCTTTCATTTATTTGTGTTAATTTTGGTTACAACTACCATCTGGAGCCAACTGCACTTGGGTCCCAACCGATTATATTTTATTTACATGGTTTTTATTTACATTAACATTAGGAAAATAAATATTTTTTGAGGTAGAAAAGGAGAAACCACAATATAAAAATTCTCCCCTTACTAGACATCTTTTCTAGTTCTTTCTTTCTTTGTTTCTTTTTCCAAATAGAATTGTTCTTAGGAAAAACAATAAGTAACAGAGGAGGGCGCTGAATGGGTGGGCCAGTCTGAGCCTACCTGCATGGCTGATTGGCTGGTGCCACTGAGTCACATGACGGTGCAACAACAAAAGGGGGGGGGGTGCTCTGCTCCGTGCTGTGTGACCCAGCGCTGCTCTTACAGACAGAGTGCAGACTTTGATGAATCCACGCAGCAGCAGTTAGTGCGCGCGGGAGAGAAAAAATCTTCAGTATCAATCTTTTTACATGAGTATTGCTCAATATCAGTACCAGTGTTGGTATCGATATTATCGATATTTGGCTCGATCCGCCCAACTCTACTCAGCAGCCTACCAGTTCACCGGCTGGTTCACGCTTACGCTCATTGCTTTTTAGCAACTTTTGTTCAGCGATTTGTTTGAGAAAATGCTTACTCCCAGTTCTTTGACATACATCACTGTGTAGCCTACAGCCTTATGTCTTGCAGACTTACTCTTAGTGTCTGGTTCGCTTTGCCTATTCCCTCGTGTGTATGTACAGTTGTACTCGGTGCTGTGAGCACGTCTTTCAATTGGTTAAAAAACGGGGAAGTTGAACAATATAGTAAGTGCGCGCACATACATTTTCACCCACGTAGGAAAGATAACTGTCTAGACACACTAGTAAGAGGTGGGTACCAGCATCTGTATGTTTTTAAGATCGTAGCCTAGTATAGAAAGGTAAGAGCCCTTGTTTGTTGTTTTCTTTGGGTTCTTTTGGGCTTCGGTTAGGTAGGTAAGTGAGTTGGCTTATTTAAATCAGCCTCTCCCGATGGAGATTTCTCCGTAGTGTTTGTGCTTCGATGTGAGAAACTCAGGGTTAGTTGAAGTAAACCTGCTAGCAAGCAGGTTAGCTTCACGGAGTATGTTGCCGGAGTAACTGACTCCAAGTTACGCTGAACTTGCTTTGTGAAACCGAAAACCTAGAGTATCCGTAAACTCTGAGTCAACTTACTCTGAGTTTTCACTAAACCTGCTTTCTGAAATACCCCCAGTAATAGAAGCTACAAATAATAATAAGACCGGCTATGGAAGCTACGGGAAGCTACACCGGTATAGAAACTACAAAATAGGAATAGAGAGCTACCAAAAGCTATGGAGAGCTAACAAAATCTAACGAAGCTAACCAGCTACACAATCACATGTACACCAAACAAAAACCACTCACGAGTAAACCCGACCAGGAACAGGAACAAACAAGCACTACACCACAATAACAAAATGAGGCCCCACTCCCACACCAGCAGAGAAGTCCATGCGATTTAAATAGTGTCCCGATAATGAGAAATCAAATGCGCTTCAGGTGCGGGTGCAGCCATACTGGATCCAAATGGCCAAAATAAAAGTAACGAAAACACGGGGCAGGGCACGGATCCTAACAACCAAGCAATCCAGCAGCATCTGGTCGGTTCACTCTTCTGCTGCAGGTTCTAAGGATGAGTGTTTTTACTGTCACAAGGTGGGTCATAGAATTGCTAACTGCCCAGTATTGAAACAAAAGCAGATAGTTGCTAGTCAGAACTCAAAACCAAGAGCTGTAACCTTGGTGAGCTCTTCTGTTTCTGACACCTCAATGCCTTGTAAAAACATTCAGGTGGCAGACCGTAGTTACAAACCTTTAATTTCTACTCCTCAAGTTCCTATTGATAGTCAGAATCAAGCTCAGTGTTCTGTTAATATGTTGAAAGATACTGGGGCAGCACAGTCTCTTCTGTTGGAGGGTGTACTTCCCTTGAATGAACGGAGTTCAAGTGGAACTTATGTGTTCTGTCGTGGGTTTGGTTCGTGGATGAATACTGAGACAATATGTTCTCCATTTAGTTCACTTAAGAAGCAGAAGCAGCAACTTCCAGGGGATAAAGAGGCAACATTTTTGCTTGTTGGTAGAGAGCAACTTATTCAAGCCCAACAGAGTGACCCCAGCCTACAGCTAAAAAACAAACAGGTTTTTATCTGGAAAGCTATGTCTTGATGCGCAAGTGGTCTTCCTCCAGTGGTGGATTGGAAACCACTGTCTTTCAGGTAGTGGTACCATATGCGTATCACAGACAAATCCTTGGTGCATGATCTTCCATGGTCTGGACATCTGGGGGTCACCAAAACTTACCGACGTACCCTTAACCATTTCTTCTGGCCTGCTCTTAAAAAGTATGTGAGTGAGTATTGTAAATCATGCCATACATGTCAGTACGTAGGGAAGCTGAATCAAGCTGTTCCCCTTGCACCTTTACATCTGTTCCAGAAGTAGGGGGACATTTTGAACATGTGCTAGCCGACTGTCTGAGTCCTTTATCAAGGACAAGAAAACAAAGCCAGTACAAGTTGACTTTTAATGTGTGTTGCTACCCGGTTCCCAGAAGCCATACCATTGCGTAAAATTACAGCTCCTGTTGTCATCAAAGCCATGATGAAGTTCTTTACTGTGTTTGGTCTTGACCAAGGTACTAACTTTGTATCTCGAATATTTTCTCAGGTGTTGTCAACGTTGGGTATTCGACATCAAGTTTCCAGTCCATATCATCCTCAGTCTCAGGGTGTCTTGGAACGTTTTCATCAGTCTTTGAAAACAATGTTAAAAAGGTACTGTTTGGATACCAGAAATGACTGGGATGAAGGGGTTTCTTTATGTTATTTGCAGTTTGTGAATCGATACAGGAATCTTTGGGTTTGAACTTGTTTTTGGTCATTCTGTGGAGGACCGTTAAAAGCTTTGAAAGATGAGCTGGTGTCTGACCAGGCGAGTCCTAGTAATGTCTTGGGTTATGTAAGCAAGAGCGTTTACATACAGCATATGAGTATACCAAGAAAAACCTACGTGCCACCCAAGCTCGTATGAAAGCATTTTATGATAAGAGAGCTGTGCCTAGGAATTTCCAGGCTGGAGACAAAGTTCTGGTGTCGTTACCCATCCATGGCTCAGCACTCTCTGCTAAGTTTGCTGGTCCTTATGTTGTTGATAAAAAGCTCAGTGACAAAGACTATGTTGTTTGTACACCTGACAAAAGGCGAAAAAGGCGGGTATGCCACATCAACATGCTGAAGGCTTATTATGATCGAGGCTGTTCCACTGAGGAAACGGCACATGACCCTTCTGCTAATATCTCCCCTGTTTCGGTTATAGAGATGTTGCCTGAGTCTGAAGCAGATCCAGATGAATTGGTACATCAGAAGATATCAGAGCCAGGTGTGAGACTTCTTAATTCAGAAATGCTTTTGAAACTGCCCAGTATGCTCACCCATATGCTAGAGGAGCAAAAGGATGACTTATTAACCCGGATACATGATTTTCCCAATTTATTTGGGCATGTCCCTTTGCAGACAACTGTCTTCCAGCGTGACATTAAGGTAACGACAATCATATCGATAAAACAACATGCTTATCGTGTAAATCCCTTAAAAAGGGAAATTATGAAAAAGAATTAAATTTTATTAGAACATGGTTTAGCCAAACAGAGTTCCAGTCCTTGGAGCTCTCCTTGTTTGCTGGTTGAAAAGCCAGATCGTTCCTACCGGTTTTGTACTGATATCAGAAAAGTAAATGCAGTTACTGTGTCTGATTTGTATCCTTTACCCAGGATTGATGACTGTGTTGACCAAGTTGGCTCTGCAACGTATGTGAGCAAACTTGATTTGCTTAAGGGTTACTGGCAAGTTCCTCTTACCTCTCGTGCATCTGAAATCTCAGCTTTTGTAACGCAGGATTATTTTTTTGCAGTGTACAGTGATGCCCTTTGGGTTGATAATAATAATAATAATAATAATAATAATAATAATTATTATTATTATTATTATTATTATTATTATTACAGGAAATAATAATAATAGCTAAAATTCTTCTTATTATTATATTAATAAAAATAATAACAATATTTGTAATTGTAACGGCAACTGTAGAGAATAGGAGACACACGCAGGAGTGGATCGTGACTCAAAGACGGTGTTTATTTACAAACGAATGGAGAAGGAACTAATACACGGAGGAAGGAGACGAACGAGAAACAGACGGAGAGAAACGGTAAGTGGAGCGATAACTAGCGAAGGTTAGACAAAAGATACAGAACGCGGGAGGATCAGAATAGGGAGAGAGAGAGAGAGAGAGAGACTGGATCGGAACGGTAACCTAGGATTAGGATAGGGACACGACACGGTAATACGGATGGTAGATTACGGTGGACGATGAGAGATAGGAATGGTAGGTTAGAGAGGGCATGGAGACGCGAAATCACGGGAGCTGGAGTCGAGGTAGGAACCACGAGACTCAGCAAGGAGTCTGTGGAGGTGAAAGGTATATATACGGGAGTGGAAGGTGATGGAAATGAGAGGCAAGAGATAACAAGGAGGAGAAGAGAGAAGGTGGTAGAATGTGGTGGAAAAGTGATGGAAGTTGAAGGAAAGTGCACGAAAGTGGGCGTGGCATGCAGGTGTGCAGGTGAAGTGTGACAATAATAATTTAAGAACAATAATAGTAAATAATAATTATTATTATTGTAATAAATAACAATGATATTAATATGAATGTTAAGAATTACTAAATACTAATTACTTATTATTTTGCAAATAATAATAATAAAAAATATATATATAAAAAAATTTAGTACAGATCTAATCTTACTATTCCTTAATGCCTCATATAAGTAAGCCTTCCTACTTGATATGGAAAAGGACAGGTGTCAAAATGCCTGCAATTTTAATAGAGTAATGACAGCAGAACTGTTCCTAATACTGAAGCCAGACCTGCTGTCCTCACTGTACATTTTGTGTGTTATGTTCTTTTTCCCGCTGTGGTTAATCGTTTGGTAAAATGTATTGGAACCCCTTATGTACACATTTTGTATGCTTTTTTTAATAATTACTCAGAGTGGTATCAGTGCCAGTGTGAGGAACACATACTGCCAGATGGCCCTGGACATCGTGAACCAGTTCACCACGACACAAGCGAGGCGAGAGATTAAACAGATGCTAAGAGGTATTGAGGGAGAGAGAATAAAAGAAGATAATAAAAACATAATCGACCTGAATCCAAATGTGTGGTGTGTGTGTGTGCAGACGCTTCTGCAGCCATGCAGGTGAGGGCACTTAAGGACTACTGCAACAATTACGACTTAATGAGCCTCAACATCAAAGCAGGTGACATCATCACGGTAATTACGCATACAGGCATTATCTAAAACTTAAAACTGAAGCCTTAATGAAACAAAGTCATGGACTAGATATCTCATAGAATTGTCTGGGGACAAACTACTGAACAACGCTGTATCCTGATATTGGCTCAGTGGCGGTTATGGAAAAGCAAAGGTGTCATAACTCATCCAGATCTTGTATGTGACAAACGAGCAATAAAAGAATGACGGGTCATCTCTGAACTGCTGTTTTTTTTTCATTTTTGGATTTTAGGTCCTGGAACAGCACTCGGATGGGTGCTGGAAAGGCTGTATCCATGACAACCGGACCAGAAACGACCGCGTCGGCTACTTCCCATCCAACATGATGGAGGTAATCAAAAGGGCAGGTACAACCACTGCATCAGCACATGTCCCGAGCCATCATGTGGCCTACGCTCTTGTCCTAGTTTGATACGGCACATCTGTGTGCTACGTGCAATCAGCGCTTTGCGTGTCTGTATGTGTGTGTGTGTGTGTGTGTGTGTCATCCCACAGCCAGGTCCTGAAATTAAAATAGAGTAATAAAATAAAAGTAGCAACGAGGATTAATAAAGGGGTCAGGGTAGAATGTGGCTGAGAATCTGCAAATGAGCTTTCGCGCACACACGGCGTGTGTGCGAGTGTGTCTGTGAGTGTGTGTGTGCAGCACAGAGTGTTTTAATGCAAGTCAGCAGGATGGGAGGCGACGTGCGAGAGCAAGAGCGAGAGGGAGACAGCAAGAGATTTAAAGCTGAAGAGTCAAAATATGACGACGAGTTTTTCTCCATCCGGTCACACCACTCTGGACCTTCTACTCTTTATTTAGGAGAATAAAGTGTCCTGCCTGTGAGAAACTGAAGGAAATAGTGAAGAGTACCTTGAACCTGGTCTGGTCTGCAATGCAAAACCCTCAGGTCACTGCCAAGGTCCTGCAGGAGTGATTGGTAAAATAGGAGCAAGGGTTATCTCGATACAAAAAGCAACGTCAAGCTCTCCCCTGCAAATTCTACCAGCTCCCACGCCCTTCTACTCCGAGCTCCTCCCTGATTGCTGAGAGTATTCCAA
>JAJAGP010004042.1:0-47492 GCA_025084515.1 Ancistrus triradiatus | reverse complement strand
TGCTCTAGAGGAGATCTGCATGGAGGAATGGGCCAAAATACCAGCTACAGTGTGTGCCAACCTGGTGAAGACTTACAGGAAACGTTGGACCTCTGTCATTGCCAACAAAGGTTATGTTATAAAGTACTGAGTTGAACTTTTGTTATTGACCAAATACTTATTTTCCACCATAATTTGCAATAAAATTCTTAAAAAATCCTACAATGTGATTTCCTGGATTTTGTTTTTCTCATTTTGTCTCTCATAGTTGAAGTGTAGCTATGATGGAAGTTACAGACCTCTCTCAACTTTCTAAGTCGGAGAACTTGTACAATCAGAGGCTGACTAAATACTTTTTTGCCCCACTGTATGTGTATATGTATAAACATATAAACATATAAAAACATATAAACAGTGGGGCAAAAAAACAAACAAACAAACAAACAAAAAAATATATATATATATATATTGTATACACATACACACACTGTATAATATGTTTATTCAATATTTATGAATTAATACATGTAAGTAATAATAATAATAATAATAATAATAATAGATGATGAAACAAAAATAAATTAAAATAATAATAAATAATTATATTTAAAACAATAACAATATCTCATATATAACTTATAATTATTATAATTATATAATTTAAACTTATAAATATTATTATTACCATATCTAAAAAATATTTATTGATCATAATGAAACAACAATAATAAAAAAAACAATAAATTAAATACAAAAAATAATAATGTTTCAACACAATAATTAAAATAAGAATAACAAAACAGTATTAAAAGTAACAATAACAATATAAAATAAAAATCATATCAAGAACAACATAATCATAATAATAAATATCATTGCATGATATCAATAAAAATAATAAAGAATATGAAATAACAATACATAAAACTGAATAAGAATAATAATAGAAATAAATTAACAATAATATCTAAGAAATATGTATTAATACTACTACTACTAATAATAATACATTATTTATTCATGATGAATTACATATTTCCAAAATACATTTTAATTAATAAATTTATTAAAATAATTATTAAAAACATGTGAACAATTCAAATATAAATTTAAAAAGAGTAATAAAAAATAATTATAAAGCAACATTTTAAATATATTATTATAAGATAAAGACAACTAAAAAAAATAATGTAAATGATGTACACACTGAAATGAAATTAATTAATTGGAAGTCTTTATTTTAGCTTTGAATTATGTCTTTAGTATTTCTTCATAGCTTATTAGAAGTTTGATATACTCTTACTTTATTTAATTATTTTGTTATGTTTGCTGTAGCTATTTATTTGTGCGTAAAGAAGCACTGAATGAACTTCATAATCATTTACTCCATCAAATCATGAACACTGTAACTAAAATATCCCATGAAAGAAAGGTTCAGAGATTAAAGTTAAAAAAAAAGTTTTTCTTACCGGCCACCAGGCCATGTCTCTGCCTGCCAGGAAGTAACCGCTCAGTGTGTTTCTGCTGACTCTGCAGGAGGACTGCGCACGCACACACACACACACACACACACACACACACGTGTACATGTGTAAAAAGTACATGGTTATTTATTGGGAAATTTCTTTTTATTAGGGTTGAAAAGTATAAAAACAAAACAAGCAATAATGTAAGGAAAAAACAAAAAATAAAAAGAAAAGCCTAATTATGTAATTATGCATTTCCAACTTAAAATATATATAAATAACCAAATAAATGAAAATCATATTTAATTAATGAGATAAAAAAATTAAGCTGTGGATCAGTGTGGGTTGTTATTATATATATATATATATTATATTATATTATATTATAATTTATTATGAAACTAATAAAAGTGCTACAAAGTGCATTTGCTAGTTAATATAATGTAATTGAATTTAGCCACATTCATTTCCTTAAAAAGTGTAATTAATGTGAATAATGCTAAAACTCTAACTAACACAAGCTAAATTTATTATTTCTGAGGTAGAGTCAATCTTAAAATAATCCACCAGCTTAACAAGCAACATTTTCCTGGTCAGTGAGTTTAATCACTAAAGGTTTTACAAGAAAACTAGCTTAATGAGCAAGTGTTTACTAATCAATCATCTTAACTATAAACTAGCTGAACAAATAAGCCTTTACTGGTCAACCAGATTAACCAGCAAACATTTAATTGTTTGACAACTTCACCGGTAACAAACGGTCCAAATGCCAAGCTTTTGCTGATGAAACACTCTAACCAGATAGGTTTTACTGGTCAATCAACTTAACCACCTAGCTTTTACCGGTCAACAAACTTAACAAGCAAACCTTTACTGGTCAATGATCTTAACCAGCAAGGTTGCACTGGTCAACCTGATAAGCCAGGAAGCAATATGTCAGTCAGTCAGATTAACCAGAAAACATGTAACTGTTTACCAACTTCACCTGTGTACATTTACTAGACAAACAGCTCAAACTCCAAGGATTTTCTGGTCAACTATCTTAACTGCCAAGCTTTTAATAAGCAATAAGCACAATCACCAGGAATTTGCTGGTTAAGCAATGACAACTAGCTTACCTATCCAAGCTTTTACTGGGCAAATGGTTCAAACATCTTAACTACCAATCTTTAACTGGTCAACTAGTCAACTTCTACTCACCAAACAGCTCTAACCAGAAAAGATTTAATTGTCAAATAACTTAGCTACCGAGCTTGTACTGGACAAGTTGCTTAATCTGGAAGTTTTACTGGGCAATCAACTTGACTACCAAGCTTTTGTCCTACCAAACTATCAATTGTTAACCATATTAACCAGCAAACATTTAATTGTTTACCAACTTCACCTGTAAATTTAGTGGAGAAGCAGATGTGCAATGTTTTTCTGCTCAGTCAACTTAACTATCAAGCCTTCACTGGTCAACTATCTTAACTATCAAGGTTTTACTGGTCAAGTAGCTTCACCTTTGAACATTTACTGGTTAATAAGCTTAATTACCAAGCTGTTACTGGACAACTTGCTTAATCTGGTCAATCAATTTAACTATAAAGCATTTAAAAGGTCAACCAGGTTAACAAGCAACCTTTAACGGGTCAATGATCTTAACCATCAAGCTTTTACTGATCAACTATCTTAACTACCAAGCTTCTACTGGTTAACTATCCTAAATGTCAAGATTATACTGATCAGTTAGCTTAATCATCAAGGTTAACTGGTCAACTATCTTAACTATCAAGATTATACTGATCAATTATCTTAACCACCAAGTCTTTACTGGTCAACTGTCTTAATTATCAAGATTATACTGGTCAGTTAGATTAACTATCAATGTTTAACTGGTCTATAATATCAAGGTAATATCAAGGTTTGAATGGTCAACTGCCTTAACTTCCAAGCCTTTACTCATCAACTAGCTTAAATACCAAGTCTTTACTGGCCAACTAGCTTAAATACCAAGTCTTTACTGGCCAACTAGCTTAACTACCAAGCCTTTACTGGCCAACTAGCTTAACTACCAAGCCTTTACTGGCCAACTAGTTAAATACCAAGCCTTTACTAGCCAACTAGCTTAAATACCAAGCTGTAACTGTTCACGTAGCTGTACCATTGAGCTTTTACTGGTGAACTATCTTAAAGTACCAAGCCTTTACTAGTCAAGTTTCTTAACCACCATGCTTTTATTGATCAGTGATATTGACCAGCAAGGTTTTACTGGTCAACCAGATTAACCAGCAAACATTTCATTGCTTACCATCTTCACCTTTAAAACTTTTACTGTATAAACAGTTCAAAGTCCAGGATAATTCTGGTCAACCAACTTACCTACCAAAGCCTTTACTGATCAATGATCTAGATAAGCAAAGTTTTACTGGTCAACCAGATTAGCCAGAAAAATTGTAAACTTTTACTGAACAAACAGTTCAAACACCAAAGACTTCTGGCCAGTCAACTGCTTTATCAAGCTTTAACTGGATAACTGGATTGTAAATACCAAGCTTTTACTGCTAAAGTAGCTTCACCATGAAGCTTTTGATGATCAGACAGCTTTCTTAGTAAAGTTTTGATGATCATCAAACATTAACCGCATACCTTCAGTGTTCAGCCAGCGTTAGCAGCACGGTTCTGATCCTAACCCAGGATTACCAGCGCAGTTGTAGTTGATGACAGGGTGAGATAACTCGTGTACGAAGTTAACCATTCTAATTGGGAGTTAAAGTTTGAGGTGACATTATTGGTACAACCCAGGTCCTCTTACCCATATCCCAACGGCGACGTTGAGCAGAAAATAGGCGCCGATCACGATGATGTCCGAGAAGCTGAAGGACTGCGAGAGGGCGAAGAACTTGGTGGTGGCGTTAGACGCCATGACCCGTCCACACACTCGGCCGGACGCACGCAGAATGGAGAGAGGACGGACGGTCCGGAGGAACAGAGGGGCACCGACGCGGGCTTACAGGAATGATTAAACACATCAGTGTAATGAAGCGACTGTGTACTCACATGAGTCCACAGGGCTGTTGTTCTGGGTCTGGTAACTGCTGCACACACACACACAGACCTTAAGTGTGTGTCGGCTGACACCTAATGTGGGTGACAGAGTCTAAATAACATCTCCAGACACTCTTAACAAGGTCAATGATTTACATCCAGTTGCTGCTTGCCCATTAACCACACACACACCATTAGCATTAATCTTGCAAAACACACACACACACACACACACACACACACACACCATCCGTTCGTTCTAGTCAAAATGTGCATGTGTTCCAAAAGACAAACGTTCCGGTCTCAGTATGTTTGGCTACGTTTTGGATGTGTGTCCGAATACTTTTGGCCACATGTTAATTTGTGTCTCAATACTTTGTGTGGGACTGTGGTAGCCTAGCGGTTAAGGTACTGGACTCTGGAAATCCCACCTCTGCCAAGCTGCCACTGTTGGGTCCTTGAGCAAGACCCTTAACCCACAATTGCTTGGATTGTAAGACTGTACCAATTGTAAGTCGCTCTGGATAAGGGCGTCTGCTAAATGCTGTAAATGTAAATGTAAATGTATTGCAAAAGTATTGGGACGCAAACCCATATGTGGCCAAAAGTATTGGGACACAAACCCATATGTGGCCAAAAGTACTGGGACGCAAACTCAGATGTGGCAAAAAGTAGTGGGACAGAAACTCACATGTGACCAGAAGTACTGAGACACAAACTTGTGTGTGAGAAATAAATATTATGGTGGGCAAGAGGGGGAAAAAGTAGCCTGTAACCTCTACAATGTGCAAATCTCTCAACACTAAGCCATGCGCTTCAAGCACGCGCTGTCGCACCAGCACTCACCCGGCTTTGATCGCTCTTTTTCCAGTATATGTAGTATAAATAGTAATATAATACAGTGATTGTATAATATAGTATTCACTATTTTATATACTTTATTAAAGTACTATTTCTACTATATTATTGTTAATCTATTCTTCGGTTAATTGTGATTTATCAGACGACATCTCACTGTATTCACAGGCTAAGATTATGCTGGAGCGTTTCATGTTCCTTCCATTTGACTTTACTTCCTTGCAGACAGTATGAGCCCGAGATATTTCACGTTTTATTTTTTTCTGATAAATAAACATCCAGTCCAGCATTTCAGGCCTACAACACATTCCAAACTAAAATTGACGGGGGCAATTTAGGGTAAGGCTGAGATCATACATGTCAACATGTGATTATAATCCTGAATTGGTTTTGTGGCAGAATCCACGAAGGCTTGAGTCTCTGAGGACATGACAGAGGAGCTCCAGTTTATCCCCAAATGTTTCTAAAGAATGTTCCTCAAAGAAAGACTGGAAGGGGTTTACATATCAATAATTCAGCCCGAACATTTTCTCATTTGTCTCGTTGATAAATATCAGGACGTCCCTGATAAAGATGTCGTCTCAAGGAGTTGCTCTAAAGTCTCAGGGTACTTTTTGGAAGTGTAAGTGACCTTTACCAAGGGCCCTGACCCGACCCCATACCATGACAGAGCCTGGCTTTGGACTTGTTCCTCATAACTGTCTGGATGCTCCCTTATGGCTGTGGTCTGGAGAACACGACAATGTCCATTTCTTTCTTTCTTTCTTTCTTTCTTTCTTTCTGTCCTTTCTTTCTTTCTTTATTCCTTCCCTTTTTGTTTTTGTTTGTTTCATTCTTCTCTTTTTTCCTTTCTTTCTTGATTACTCATTTATTTACTACTTAATTTCTGCTTCGCTTTTTTACTTTCTTTCTTCTTTCTTCCCTTTTTCTTTCTTTCCTTTTATTTCTTTCTTTCTTTTTCCCCTTTTCTTTCTTTCTTTCTTTCTTCCCTTTTTGTTTGTTTCGTTCTTCTCTTTTCTCCTTTCTTTCTTGATAATTCATTTATTTACTACTTAATTCCTGCTTCTCTTTTTTTCATTTTTCTTTGTTCCCTTTTTCTTTGTTTTTCTTTCTTTATTTTTCTTTCTGTCATTTTCTTTCTTTCTTTCTTCCCTTTATGTTTGTTTCTTCATTTATATTTTTTCTTCCATTTTTCTTTCTTTCTTTCCCTTTTCTATCTTTCTTTTTCTTCACTTTTTGTTTGTTTGTTTTTTTCTTTCATTCTTCCCTTTCTCTAACTTTCTTTCTTTCTTCCCTTTTTGTTTAAGTTAGTTTGTTTCTTTCTTGTTTGGTATCTTGTTTATTTACTGCTTAATTTCTGCCTTTCTTTCTTCACCTTTTCTTTCATTCTTTCTTTCTTTCATTTCCTTCCTTCTTTCTTTCCTTCTTTCTTATCTTTTTGTCTGTTTGTTTCTTCTCCTTTTTCCTTTCTTTCTTGATAACTCATTTATTTACTACTTAATTTCTGCTTCTCTTTTTTCTTTCTTTCTTTCCTTTTTCTTTCTTTTTTTCCCTTTCCTTCTTTCTTTTTCATAACTCATTTATTTACTATATTTCTACCTCTCTTCATTTCTCCCTCTCTTTCTTTCTTACTTCTCTTTTTATTTTCCCTTTTTTCTTTTTCTTTCTTTCTATCCTTTTTTTAAATTTCAAACTTTCTTTGTCATAATTAATTAATTTACAGCTCCAGTAGTGCTGCTCTTTCTTCCTTTCATTTATCATTTAATTATTATTTCATTTCTACATCCCATTGTTTGCTTCTTTCTCTCTGAACTCGAGTATTTGCTGCTGCATTTCTGCATTTCTCTCTTTATTGCTCTTTCTGTCGTTTGTTCTTTCCATAACTTGTTTATTACACTTTTTCTGCCTAACTTTCTTTCCCTTTCCTCTCTCTTTGCTTGCTTGTTCATTTTTGTTTTGATAATTCAAATATTTATTAATTATTTTTCCTTTTTCTGTCTCTTTTTCTTTCATTATTTTTTTCTTTCTTTTTCATTTCTTTCAAAAAAAAGGATCTGGAATACTGACTTGTCTGAGCACAATCCCCAGTCATTCTGCAGATACTTCCTTCAGACTCCACTCAGGTTGCTGCCACGTTACATAAACAGGCAGACAAATGAGGCACTGGTAAGTTCTGCTGTGAGACGCCATGCGAAAGCTCGGGGCCATGACTGCTTACTTCGGTTCTGATGCCTCCATTCATGATAAAACTCGGGTTATTAAAAAAGGTCGTAATAAACTAAGAAATGTTTATGTTTTATAACTCTACTGTAACGTTCGGCTTGGTTAAGGGCTAAGGAAACATTTTCCATGTGGCAATTTTCATGTGGCCTTACCTTCTGGTCACGCCCACTACATTCGTTTTCCCTCCAAAATCCTCACCTTCTTCATCGTCCAATCAGAACAAAATAAACATTTCCACCAATCAGCAGCCGGTTCTCACTTTTAGTTGGCGTGACAGTTAAACACAGCAGGGGCTGCAGTTCCTGCTACCATCTAGTGGCAAACTGTGAAATTAGAATTTTTTTCCAAGGTCTATAAAGGGGTGTCCTCATAAGAACGGCTTATGTCAACGTCCTCACGTATAGAAAGGCGCGCGCGCGCGCGTGTGTGTATGTGTGTTATTAGAGGTGTGTGTGTGCTTAGCTTTGCTGTGGCACGTGCTGGGCGATTAAATAAATAAAAGAAATCATCAGTACCTACAATAGCGGGGTTTAAATGTGGGTTTATGTCCCAATACTTTTGGCCACATGTGACCATATATGACCATACACACACAAACCTGCTTATGGCCAAAAGTACTGGGACACAAACCCACATGTTGCCTAAGGTATTGGGACACAAACCCACATAAGACCAAAAGTATTGGGACACAAACCCGAATTTATGTGTAAAGGGTTCGCCAACTTTTAAGCCCCGCTTTTGTAGGTGATTGATAATTTCTTTTATTTATTTACTCCCTCGGCACGTGCCACAGCCGAATCGAGCACAAACAAACACACACACACACACACACACACACACACACACTTCTGATATTAATCTGCCAGGACCGTAGGGGGAAGGGGGCTACTCTGTCACACCCCGCCTGCTGCAGAGTCATAAATTTACCACACACACACACACACACACACACACACACTTCTATCACACAACCTTTTATTGCTGCCTGCCTGGATTTGGCATGTTCTCCCCCATTGATTGCGAAATTTGTTAAACCTAACATGCGTCAGTTTTTTTGGGGGGCGTCTCTCAAGCATCCCTGTGCTGCCGGTTAGAGTTTTGGACTCAAAATAGGACTTAAAGTGAGTGACCGTCGTTTGGCATGTTCTCCCCACGTCCACGTGGGCCTATACATAAAGGTCGTTCAAATGGAGGCTGGATTAAAAAAAGGATTGATCACGTTTTGATCGTTAGGGAGCGGATCATACCATCTGGTCCCCGCAAGGAGACGAAAACAGGCGCGCTACTATCCACACACACACGCGCGCACGCGCGCACAGGCACACGCGCAGACGCGCGCGGGATTACAACCTCTCTCCAGCGCGCACATCTGCCCGGATGCTTACGTAACGGAGCGAACGGAGAGAGAACGGAGGCTTTCACGCGCGGATCTGTTCGTCGACACGCCTCGTTCCTTTTCGTGTGCACGTCACGGGAGAAAACAGCGTGAAATACCGGGGGATCTATATCGCCGATGGAAGAGGCGGATGGAGCGGCGCGGTGGCGGTGGCTGCTCGAGGGAGGAGGATGTACGATGCCGTGGATGTAGAGGACGCTGAGAGCCGCGAGTGCGTGTCCTCGCGCGTGTGAGTGTGTGTGTGTGTGTGTGTGTGTGTGTGTGTGTGTGTGTGTGTGTGTGTGTGAATATGGGGAAAGATCAGGAACTCTTGCAGGCGGTGAAGACCGAGGACCTGCTCACGGTGCAGAGGCTGCTGCAGAGACCCAAACAGGGCAAATCCAGTGAGTAACACACACACACACACACAAGGCGCGTTCACAGATTGGACTTGTTTGCCATGAACAGCTTGTGCCCTGTTACAGCGTTGATTAAGGTCTAAAGCTGTGCTGCTCATTCTGCACTCTTAGCCCCCCCTGGTGGGCCATCTGGGAAATCCAACAAAGATTTAACATAAACGGCTAACAAGCAGCGCATTTAACGAACATAAAGCAATAACGAACCACTAGTAGCCTCCTTAGTAGTAGTGTGGTAGAATAACGGATTAACACAATGAAGCCACGCCCCCAAATGCACTGCATACGCAAAACTGAAAGAACAAGTAGAACACCTCCTGATTGGCTGTACAAATTTTTGGTATGATTAAACTAACTAACGTTAGAATCGGCGATAAACGGAGGAAAAAAAGAAAGAATGGACCCAGGATTAACCCCTGAGGGACGCCGCTACGAAATCCAAAGAAGCTTTAACGTAATGGCTAACAAATGGCGTATTTAATCAACGGAAAGCATCAACGAATCACAAGTAACATGCTTAGTAGGACAGTTATGAATAATGGAATAACAGAATGAAGCCACGCCCCCAAACAAATTACATACACAAAACTGAGAGGACAAGTACAACACCTCCTGATTACAAACACAAATTGCTGTTATGATTAACAGTGTTAACGTTAGAATTGACAATAAATGGAGAAAAAAGGAAGAAAGAACGGACCCAGGATTAACCCTTGAGGGACGCCGCTATGAAATCTAACAAAGCTTTAACGCGACGGCTAACATAGCAGACCTATGAATAATGGAATAACAGAATGAACCCACCCACCCAAACACATTGAGTACGTACAATTGCGAGGACATATAGAATATGTCCTAACTAGGTGAACAAATTCCAGTTACGATTAAACTAACTAACATTAGAACTTGCAATAAATAGAGAAAACAAAGAAAGAACGGATTCAGGATTAACCCTTGAGGCACGCCGCTGCGAAATCCAACAAAGCTTTATGGAAACGAGTAAAAACAGCGTATTTAACAATCGGAATGCAACAGCGAACCACACATAGCCACCTTCGTAGTAGAGTTACGAATAATGGAATATCAGAATGAAGCCCCCCAAACGGATTCCGTACGCACGGCTATGAGGAGAAGTTTTTTTCTCCATTTGTTGTCGATTCTAAAGTGTCACAAAAATTTGTGCACCCAATCAGGAGATGTCCTACTTCTCCTCGTAGCTTTATTCTCTTATTTCGTTATTAATAACTCTGCTACTAAGGAGGCTACTTGTGGTTCGTTGCTGCATTCCAATCGTTAGATACGCTGTTTGTTAGCCCTTCCGTTAAAGTTCATTAGATTTCCTAGCTAGAGTGAGAGGAGTGAGGCCGGAAGGGGATTATTGGTGAAAAAAAGAGTGCCAGATGTCCGGGAAAAATCCTCGTAGCTTTATTCTCTTATTTCGTTATTAATAACTCTGCTACTAAGGAGGCTACTTGTGGTTCGTTGCTGCATTCCAATCGTTAGATACGCTGTTTGTTAGCCCTTCCGTTAAAGTTCATTAGATTTCCTAGCTAGAGTGAGAGGAGTGAGGCCGGAAGGGGATTATTGGTGAAAAAAAGAGTGCCAGATGTCCGTCGGAATGATGTGAGTGTGTGAGAGTGTGTGTGTGTTTGTGTGTGTGTGAAGAGACAGTCTTCCATCGCCATCATCACCACATCTGAACATTCAACACAACGCTGAGCAAAATATAACAAGACTGTTCATGACACGCAACACACACACACACACACACACACACACACACACACACACACACACACACACACACACACGAGTCTATAATTGAACTACAATTACCATCTTCTGCGCTGGGTAACATCCCAGGTGGTAGCAGAAATTGCTTTCTGCACTTGGTAGGAGGAGCTGCTGGAAATGGAAGCAGGGCATTCTCAGAGAGAGTGTGTGTGTGTGTGTGTGTGTGTGAGAGACAGAGCTCTGATAAAAATAAAAAAAAACCCTTCGTCACACAAAAAGCTAGTCACCTAGGGAGGACAGGCGTAATTAGTAAACATAAGAATGTTAGAAGGAGAACAGACCAACATCCGCTTCCCAAAACCTTCATAACGCTTCGTAAAGAGCGTTCGTAAATTTGCGAGCGTTTCCCGAAACCCTTCACAACTCGTACCTCCCTAAGCACTTCTTAACTTGAAGTTCATGTGCAGTTCTACCTCAAAAACGATAGAGGGCACCAGTTTGACATGCTGGTTCTATAAACAAGCGTTACCTTCAGATAGTTCGCTACAGAAATCGTAGGCTGCTGCGGTAACAAGAATAACGTTGTGGACCATAATATATTTCTCAACATTGCAAAAGTTGCATAGATACGAACAAAAATGCTACCTTGTGGTGTTTTTCATGTTTTTTTTTTATAGGAACTGATCACTTTAAAATTTTATTAGAGCAGAGAAATTAAAGTTTGGTTTGGGGACCAGGCCAAAACAGAAATCATAATGATTTTGGTGCATATGTTTTAGTGATTTGTTCCCCTAATTGAAGAATCACCCACAAACACAAAATTAAAAATGTATATTTGTTTTTGAGGACGCAATTGCATAGTGTACGCTCAATCTGATGGCGACAAAAATCAAATCTACTTTAAATCTGTTTAAAACTTTGGCTGTAAGCTTCCAGGTCTTTCATTTCTTAACCTAGAGAGTTTCATTATATTCCAGTAAATTAGTTTAAATCATTCACTTAACATGAAACAAACAATTAAATTTTTTATACCAGTAATTTAAATACTTAATAGTATTAGTTTTTATAATAATTATGTTCCTAATGATTCTTTTGTGGTATAACACCGAGAAAACGTCTGTATAATCGATGGTCCAGTTTTTGACTCCAGCGCAGATTCAGTCAACTATGAACGACTTGAAAAGTCCTTCGTAACTTGAGTCTAAGAAACTTTTGGGAAACACTAAAACAAAAGATTAGCCGTTATCGGGAAATGCACCAGAGTTTTGTCAAATATATCAGATATCTCTTACAGGAGTCCAGCCTGATGCGATATCCTGCCGTTGTAGCCCATCCACCTTAAGGTTCACATATTTTTTGATCCTCTGTCCATGCTTGTCAACAAGATGCCTCGTACGGTTACAGAGGCTTCGGACGCTTCTCTAAAATGGTAGTGCCCAATAAAGAAGTGGAAAGGTGCTCCAGCTTCGTGGCTCCAATTTTAAGGTTGATTATCTCCCGCTCCCAAACTCCCAAGAATTTCACCTCTTAGATTTTGATCGCCACTGGCAGAAATGAGTGAACACCGGTCATCTCTCCAGGTCTTATGACTTTCATAACTGCTCACACATGCAGTAATGATTGGCTGTATCTGAGGGAGGACAGGCTAGTTGGAGAATCAGCTAAAAAGATGCATAATCTTGGTCTAGAAGGTCCAAATGCATGGGTGCATTCAGATTAGGCTCATGCATTTTTAATGACGCTAATAAACCCGACGCGGCCTGATAATGGGACGTAATTATTGAGACACTGTAAGGAGAAGACGTGCCCAGACTCCAATATGAAATCCCAGCTGGGGTTCGTGTTTGGACTTGAGCTTGTGACTCTGCCGTGGACGTAATCGACAATAATAAAGGGTCAGTTTCTGGAGCTTTTTTTTTTAAAGGAGAGGCTTTTTACTGTTCTTGTTCTCATGAATTTTGCCCTGATTGTGTATCGTATGCTCTCAGGGGCCTGTGCTCTACGCCGTGTGTATTCTCGGTGCAGCATGAGCTGGACATTCCGAAAGTAAATGCCAGAATGTATCAGCTCAGCCAGCCGTGAACGTCAGTGCACTCTCGCAGTGAGCGAGAGAGAGAGAGAGAGAGAGAGAGAGAGAGGACACCAGCGAATTTTGCCTGAAGGGACATGAATTCGACTGAACTGGACACTGGAGGCTCATGATCTCCCAACTCAGCAGTGTATTAGGAAAAGATGGTTCAGGTTTTCTATATTTCTGCAGTTGTAGGCTGGACAAGACTACGAAACTGTCTCTAAAGAGTTTGGACTCTTTTTTTTCCATTTGCAGTCACATCGATTATATAGAAACAGAAAAACAAAGGAGTGTATGACCAAGAAAGATCACTCCAAGAGGAAGGTGTGTAATAGTAGATCACAAATGATTCCAGGGTAACTTCCAAGCACCTAAAGGTCTCTCATATTAGATAATCTTAATGTTCTTGAGTGCCAGAACATGCCTGGAGAAAGGAAAACACTGCAGCATAAGATCCATGAAAGGTCCATGAAACGTGATTTTTACCCATCTTCTTTTGGAAAGGGCAGCACTGGGGGATAATATCGGCCTCAACCAGTCTCCCCTATCTCAGAATCAGCCAATTGTGTATGTACAGTGGGGCAAAAAAGTATTTAGTCAGCCACTGATTGTGCAAGTTTTCCTACTTAGAAAGATGAGAGAGGTCTGTAAATTTCATCATAGGTACACTTCAACTATGATGACACTTTACCTGTTAATGACACCTGTTTGACCTCGTTATCTGTATAAAAGACACCTGTCCACAGCCTCAAACAGGTCAGGACTCCAAACTCAACCATGGCCAAGACCAAAGAGCTGTCGAAGGACACCAGGAAGAAAATTGTAGACCTGCAGCAGGCTGGGAAGAGTGAATCTACAATAGGCAAGCAGGTTGGTGTGAATAAAAATCAGCTGTGGGAGGAATTGTAAGAAAATGGAAAGACATACAAGACCATTGATAATCTCCCTCGATCTGGGCTCCACGCAAGATCTCATCCTGTGGGGTCAAAATGATCATGGAACGGTGAGCAAAAAGTGAAAAAATCCCAGAACTACACGGAGGGACCTGATGAATGACCTGCAGAGAGCTGGGACCAAAGTAACAAAGGCTACCATCAGTAACACACTACGCCGAGAGGAACTCAGATCCTGCAGTGCCAGGCGTGTCCCCTGCTTAAGCCAGTAATCCAGGCCCGTCTGAAGTTTGGCAGAGAGCATATGGATGATCCAGAAGAGGATTGGGGGAGAAATCATGTGGGTCAGATGAAACCAAAATAGAACTATTTGGTAAAAAACTCAACTTGTCGTGTTTGGAGGAAGAAGAATGCTGAGTTGCACCATACCTACTGTGAAGCATTTGGGTGGAAACATCATGCTTGGGGCTGTTTTTTCTGCAGAGGGGACAGGACGACTGATCCGTGTTAAGGGAAGAATGAACGGGGCCATGCATGGTGAGATTTTAAGCCAAAACCTCCTTCCATCAGTGAGAGCATTGAAGATGGAACGTGGCTGGGGTTTCCAGCATGACAATGATCCCAAACACACCGTTCGGGCAACGAAGGAGTGGCTCCGTAAAAAAGCATTTCAAGGTCCTGGAGTGGCCTAGCCAGTCTCCAGACCTCAGTCCCATATAAAATTTGTGGAGGGAGTTGAAAGTCCGTGTTGCCGCAAAACATCACTGCTCTAGAGGAGATCTGCATGGAGGATTGGGCCAAAATACCAGCTACAGTGTGTGCCAACCTGGTGAAGACTTACAGGAAACGTTTGACCTCTGTCATTGCCAACAAAGGTTATGTTACAAAGTATAGAGTTGAAGTTTTGTTATTGACCAAATACTTATTTTCCCCAATAATTTACAATTAAATTCTTTAAAAATCCTACAATGTGATTTCCTGGCTTCTTGTTTCTCATTTTGTCTCTAATCGTTGAAGTGTAGCTATGATGGAAATTACAGACCTCTCTCATCTTTCTAAGTAGGAGAACTTGCACAGTCAGTGGCTGACTAAATACTTTTTTGCCCCACTGTATATGATGCCTGACCTGGCCAGAAGCCATCGCCAGGACCTGGACCCAGGTCCCTGCGGTGGTGGGAGTATTATGCTGCAGCCTCATCCAGTTTTTAAAGACTAATTCATTCACTTGCCACCTGCCTAATCCAACTCAGGGGCGTGGTGCCTAAATAGACACACACACTTGGCCATAATGGGGCACTTTTAGAGATGCCAGAAACCTGGGTTTGAGTCCGGGCCTGGCCACTGCCTGTATGAATTTTGCTTGTTCTCCTCAAGTGTGTTACTCCGGTTTCACATCACAAGACATATATAAGGTCTGTTGGCATCTCTAAAGGTTTGTCTCTGGGCATCTGTGCCCTGAGAAGGATCAGAGAAACTTGTCTAGGGGTAGGTCCCTGCGTTGCACCATGTGCTGCCGGTTACTTGCCCGTTAGCATTACAATAAGATCCTGAACTGGAATATTTTTTAAAAAGCGTGTGTTGTTGTTTTTCCTAAAGCATTGTTTAATCCTCTGCAACGTAATCTCGGCCAAGTGCTGTAATCTGAATCACACACACACACACACACACGCACGCACGCACACACACGCACACACGCACACACACACACACACACACACACACACACACACACCATTACTCCTCTTAGTGCTAGAGGAGAGAGAGGGTGTGGGTGTGTGAGAGAGAGAGAGTGTGTGTGTATGAGTGTGTGCAGCAGAGAGACAACAATCATTTTTTCCACTTGCCTGACCTCATGTGACGTACGCGACTGCAGAATCCATGCCGAGTGTGAGAGGATCTGCCGGCATGTGACAGCACAGACTGACATATACGCCACAGAAAGCATATAACCTAAATAGAGATAGAGATATGGAACAGATATATAAGAAGTCATTTATATAAGTAAAATATGAAGACAGACATATATCCAAAGCAAGAGTAAGGTATAAATTGAATAACAAAGTACAGGCATTGTGTAGAAATATATACTGTAAATTACTGTATGAGCTGAATAGGTAAAATAGAAACTAAGATATATAACTAAAATGCAAACTAAGTCATGTACCTACAGTGCATAATATGCTATATATTTAAAATAGAATGAATCTCCCTCAATCTGGGGCTCCACACAAGATCACATCCTGTGGGCTTAAAATGATCATGAGAACGGTGAGCAAAATTCCCAGAACTACACGGAGGGACCTGATGAATGACCTGCAGAGAGCTGGGACCAAAGTAACAAAGGCTACCATCAGTAACACACTACGCCGAGAGGGACTCAGATCCTGCAGTGCCAGGCGTGTCCCCCTGCTTAAGCCAGTACATGTCCAGGCCCATCTGAATTTGCCAGAGAGCATATGGATGATCCAGAAGAGGAGAGGATTGGGAGAATATCATGTGGTCAGATGAAACCAAAATATAACTTTTTGATAAAAACTCAACTCGTCATGTTTGGAGGAAGAAGAATGCTGAGTTACATCCCAAGAACACCATACCTACTGTGAAGCATGGGGGTGGAAACATCATGCTTTGGGGCTGTTTTTCTGCAGAGGGGACAGGACGACTGATCCGTGTTAAGGGAAGAATGAACGGGGCCATGTATGGTGAGATTTTTAAGCCAAAACCTCCTTCCATCAGTGAGAGCATTGAAGATGGAACGTGGCTGGGTCTTCCAGCATGGACAATGATCCCAAAAACCACCGCGCTCGGGCAATGAAGGAGTGGCTAGCTAAAAAGCATTTCAAAGGTTCTGGAGTGGCCTAGCCAGTCTCCAGACCTCAGCCCCATAGAACATTTGTGGAGGGAGTTGAAAAGTCCATGTTGTCCCAAAACATCACTGCTCTAGAGGAGATCTGCATGGAGAAATGGGCCAAAATACCAGCTACAGTGTGTGCCAACCTGGTGAAGACTTACAGGAAACGTTTGACCTCTGTAATTGCCAACAAAGGTTATGTTACAAAGTATTTGAGATGAACCAAATTTATTGAC
The DNA here is from genome assembly GCA_025084515.1 of Ancistrus triradiatus. Taxonomy (NCBI): domain Eukaryota; kingdom Metazoa; phylum Chordata; class Actinopteri; order Siluriformes; family Loricariidae; genus Ancistrus; species Ancistrus triradiatus. Next base: position 30,363 of record JAJAGP010004042.1, on the reverse strand, counting down.
CAAATAACTTATTTTTCCACCATAATTTACAATTAAATTCTTTAAAAATCCTACAATGTCATTTCCTGGATTTTTTCTCATTTTGTCTCTCATAGTTGAAGTGTAGCTATGATGAAAATTACAGACCTCTCTCATCTTTCTAAGTAGGAGAACTTGCTCAATCAGTGGCTGACTAAATACACTGCTCAAAAAATAACAGGGAGCACTCAAATAACACACCCTAGATCTGAAAGAATTAAATATTGTCATTGAATACTTTGTTCTGTACAAAGTTGAATGTACTGACAACAAAATCACACAAAAAATCATCAATGGAAATCAAATTTATTAACCAATGGAGACCTGGATTTTGAGTCACACACAAAATTGAAAAGTGGAAAAACACACTACAGGCTGATCCAACTTTGATGTACTGTCCTTAAAACAAGTCAACATGAGGCTCAGTATTGTGTGTGGCCTCCACGTGCCTGTATGACCTCCCTACAACGGGCGGGCCAGTCCATAGCTTCAATGTCTTCATCTTGCAGGAACTGCTGACACACTCCAGCCACATGAGGTCCAGCATTGTCCTGCATTAGGAGGAACCCAGGGCCAACCGCACCAGCATTTGGTCTCACAAGGGGTCTGAGGATCTCATCTCGGTACCTAATGGCAGTCAGGCTACCTCTGGCGAGCACATGGAGGGCTGTGCGGCCCTCCTAAGAAATGCCACCCCACACCATTACTGACCCACTGCCAAACCGGTCATGCTGAAGGATGTTGCAGGCAGAAGATCACTCTCCACGGCATCTACAGACTCTGTCACGTCTGTCACATGTGCTCAGTGTGAACCTGCTTTCATCTGAGAAGAGCACCGGGCGCCAGTGGGGAATTTGCCAATCCTGGTGCTCTTTGCCAATCGCCCTGCACGGTGTTGGGCTGTGAGCACAACTCCCATCTGTGGACGTCGGGCCCTCAAACCATCCTCTTGGAGTCGGTTTCCAACCGTTTGTGCAGACACCTGCACATTTGTGGCCTGCTGGAGGTCATTTTGCAGGGCTCTGGCAGTGCTCCTCCTGTTCCTTCTTGCACAAAGGCGGAGGTAGCGGTCCTGCTTCTGGGTTGTTGCCCTCCTACGACCTCCTCCACGTCTTCTAGTGTACTGGCCTGTCTCCTGGTAGTGCCTCCAACCTCTGGACACTACACTGACAGACACAGCAAACCTTCTTTCCACAGCTCGCATTGATGTGACATCATGGATGAGCTGCACTACCTGAGCCACTTGTGTGGGTTGTAGAGTCCGTCTCATGCTACCACGAGTGTGAAAGCACCACCAACATTCAAAAGTGACCAAAACACCAGCCAGAAAGCATAGGTACTGAGAAGTGGTCTGTGGTCCCCACCTGCAGAACCACTCCTTTATTGAGTGTGTCTTGCTACTGACCAATAATTCCCACCTGTTGTCTATTCCATTTGCACAACAGCATGTGACATTGATTGTCAATCAGTGTTGCTTCCTAAGTGGACAGTTTGATTTCACAGAAGTTTGATTTACTTGTTATAGAGTTATATTGTGTTGTTTAAGTGTTCCCTTTATTTTTTTGAGCAGTGTACTTTTTTGCCCCACTGTATATACACACACACACAAACAAATATATACAGTATACCTAAAATACAAAGTATAGTATAAAAATAAACATAGAAAGCTAGATATTTAAGTCAAATATATAGACACACATGTACAAAAAACATAAAGAGCAAACAAAAGGCATCTACAGTAAAACTGACAGAAGTGTATAGCTAAAATACAGGTTTATAAATAAGATATCATTTTATAACCTAAAATACCAAGGAAGGTATATGAAACTCTTACCATCTTGGCTTCTGAGAGACACTGACACTCTGGGAAGCTCTTTTTATACCCAATCATGTTGTCAATTGACCTAATTAGTGTTAATTGGTCTTTCAGCTGTTCATTATATGCTCAATTTCCTTTTTTTTAGCCACTTATTGCTACTTGTCCCAACTTTTTTGGGATTTGTTGACACTGTGAAATTTTGAATCAACATATTTTTCCTTTAAAATGTTACATTTACTCAGATTAAACTTTTGATCTGTCATCTATGTTCTATTACGAATAAAATATTGACATTTGCCATCTCCTCATAATTGCATTCAGTTTTTATTCACAATTTGTTTAGTGTCCCAACTTTTTTGGAATCCACTTTGTATATCCAGTATGTACCAAACAATGGGTTTATTGTAAATTATTTTGCTACCAGATGAGAGTAAATTCTTAGTTGCTAGGTGTCTGATTTTTATCTAGTTGCTGAGGTTGTATCATTTTTTTGTCCTTTTTCTTTTCAAGATAATCTCACACTCGAATAGAGAAACAATGACATTGCTGTCTCTCTTACACACTCACTGCCCTACAGGTGTAAGAAGTTAGCTCTGATTAGTCCACAGGGCATTCTGGGAACTTGCATTATGACTCTCTGCTGCTACTATGCTCTGTGGTCAGAGACGGCACTGCAGTGCTGGACTGCAAAGCCTGAAGGAACCCAGGATAACATCTAAGCAACTAAAGGTCTCTGTCACGTTGGCCAACGTTAAACATTAAAAAAAGATTAGGGCGTAATTATTTGAACTGCGCTTAGTCCCCCGGATCCTGAGTACACACCGAGCGAGTCATCCTCTTCATCGTCGTCGCCATCGTAATGAAGGTCAAGGTTGCCATGGAAACAATCTCCCTGGAGCATGGAGTGATAATGATATGAATAATTTATGAACGTATTAGCGCTCCGTATCCCAAACGGCGACTGTGCATTTATCACAACTTTTCCTCCATGCGGTCTGCAGCTCGGGGATCGTCATCGATTCCAAACCAATTATGTCGGAAATCCACTGAGCGCGTAACAACACTCGCTGAATGCTACGGAAACGACTTACCCGGCACCTCGTGTTTCTTTAAACTGTCGTTAATTATTATTTTCGAGCCTAAACCTGGGGGCTTTTCTGTACTTGGCACTCATTTTCCCCACCCTGTCTCACACTCGCTCTGTTGAGAGAGAGAGGGCTGCCATCTGGACCCTTCTCATCCTGGAAGCTCATTCGCACGATAAATCCACCTCCTGCTTTCACATCTGGACGTAAACAAAGCAGAAAACAGAAAGGTGCCAAAACTTTTGCGCAACCCTGCCTTTGGCAATCGTAAATATATAAAATGTATAAAACATACGTTTTTGTAAGCTTTATTTGAGCAAGTTCAGACATTGACGAATGTGTCTGCGTGACATGGCCAGAAGGTACCATGGGGACCAGGGGTGCCCCAAATGACAAGAGTTTTATTTACAAATGTATTACTTATTTTCTTCTCATTTCCCTCTCTATTTCTCATAACTCCAGAGCTTCTGGGTTCTGCCAAGCGGGTCAACGTGAACTTTCAGGATGCCGACGGGTGAGTTTCATCAACAAAAACTAATAAACACTCTTTGTTAGGAAAGATATGACAGTAGTCATCCATTTGGCAATCTGGAGAACCTACCAAACTACATGCCATGAAATCGACGCAAGACAGGCCAGTCGTTTCTTTGTGGGCTGTCTGGGTCTGAAAAACATGGGGTTCGTCCCGTGAAAATGTGGAATTATCCATTTTTTTCCATTAATATTGACACGAGGGTTTCGTTATGTTCTCGCAAGCACCGACTCCGGTAGCATTAAGCTGAAGCTAAGATGAACACAAAATGCTTTCCAGCCTATAATTGATGACGAGGCCCCAGCTACAGTCAGTAAGAGTCGACTGTCAGGACTGGCACGTACCCTAGATGGGTCAGTAAGGATAGAAAGATGGTCACCAGGGTACTGGGCATTCACAGACTGAAGTAGGGAGTCAGGACAGTTACATTTAGCCCTAATCCAAGCAGATGCTATGGGATTTGTACCTTGGAGCTTCTGGTCCATAGTCCAGTACCTAAACCACCACAGTCCCCCCATTGGAGGGGAAACCAGAACCCATTCTGCCCACTCTGAGACTACAGCAACGTTAGACCTCTGCTTTTCTGAAGGACCACTCGTGGCCTCATTGGGTCAAAATTCTGTCTCAGCACCCGGAAGCCTCACCTGTAGGTAACACTGACCTTAACTGAACTCCTCCTAAAGATTTGGTGACTTCACCGGTCTCTAGAAGGTCAAGCCCACACTGTGGAGAACAATTGGACCACCAGTTTCAAATGCAAATTGCCAAGGCCATTAACATAGGATTTGTGGAATAGCTGCAATCTCAGAATTGTAAGCTAGTGTACCTCTGGGTGTTCCGTTTTCAAAAGGGTGGCCTCTTCATCCCTGAAAGAGTGGCCATTGGCTTGGTTCTGGCCATCCGGTTCACCAGCTGCTGTTTGGTTTTTCACTGCTGACCCTAAAAGAAGAAAGCTACCCGTGCTAGAGAGCAAACGCAACATAGTCAGGGTCCTCATCATAAATGTGCAGTCTCTGGTCATCCTGTGGTGGAAATGAGTCTGGGAAACCTGAGGCCAATACAAAATGAGTCAGGGAATGAGGGATGTTCAGAAAATTGAGCTCTGCTTCTGGAAACGAGACGCCATCATGATGCTTATCTGAGCTTATTATTGAATCCAAATGAGAGCAGTTTAGGATTTTCAGGAGATATCTCTGGGATATCCGGAACACCACGAGCTCTGGTAAGAACTCCTGATGAACTACCTTCAAGACTATTCGGATGAATGTCCCAGTTCAGCCAGCTTATGTGTGGCCTTGACAAATATTGACCATGCTCTGTGTGCTGTTTGGAATTTTATTCAGGACGTACTGTAGTGCGGCCCCGTGTTCATAATGTGGGTTTATAGGTTAACGAATAGACCTGTAATGCATAGTGGTTCGTACGCGTTGCCCGGGGGGGGCAGAAAGCTTTTACTTGTGGAAGTAGGTCAGTGCCTGCCGCTCAGTGTGCCTGTGTTTTGCAGGTTCTCGGCCCTTCACCACGCTGCTCTGAATGGTAATACGGAGCTGATCGCTCTGCTCCTGGAGGCCCAGGCCATCGTGGACATCCGAGACCAGAAAGGTTAGAAGTATGCATGCAATAATTGGTGATATGGCTATGTTCGGCCCTCTCTGAAAGTCCGTTGTTGGCTTTTTCCGTTTCAGGAATGCGACCCTTGCACTACGCGGCCTGGCAGGGGAAGTGCGAGCCGATGAAAATGCTGCTGAAGGCGGGGTCGTCGGTCAACAGCCAATCGGACGAAGGGCAGATTCCGCTGCACCTCTCGTCCCAACATGGCCATTATGATGGAGTAAGTGTGCATGCCTGTGACAAATGCAGGCAACATTCGAACAAAGACCAGTCTTATAAAATCTTATAAATCTCATCAATTTACTGTATTTCCAGCAAACTAAGGCTTAGATCGCACCCAATCTCCAGACTAAAGGCAAAATAAATTCAACTCTTGGCATGACTGGAACTGGTAATATTAGCGGTGACAATGTTTGTTGTGTTTTTGTTTTTCTCCTAGAGCGAGATGCTCCTGCAGCACCAGTCTAACCCATGCATCCGAGACCATGGTGGCAAGACCCCCCTGGACCTGGCCTGTGAATTCGGACGAGTCTCGGTCAGCTCCTCTCCTCTAATGGCTATCAAGGTCGTGCTACACTGAGAAAAGCTTAGAGGTTCTTGTGTGTGCATTACAGGTGGTGCAGTTGCTTCTGAACAGTAACATGTGTGCCACCATGCTGGAGCCCAAACCCTCGGATCCCAATGGCATCAGCCCTCTGCACCTGGCCGCCAAGAACGGGCACATCGACATCATCAAGTGAGACCTGATTGCTACGTAAATCAGCTTTATGTGTTATGACGGCAGCTGTGACAGCAGATGCTCTGGGGCTGTGAGATCACCGGGTGGTTAGATGGGACGGGACCATCCAAGGTCAAGGATAAAGGGTTTGGGGCTGTCAATTAAACTAGTAAGTTTATTAGGTTGTAAGAAGCATTCCACGTCCCATGGTCTTGGGACCTTCTGTGACAAGGGGAGGCTGGTCAGGATATCATGACCCCCTCAATGCTGCAACATGCCGTTTCTCTGAGACTGGTACCGAACTCCTCTGCAACTGTTCTGTAATAAAATCGTAAAACCAAAAATCAAACCCGATTCTCCAAGTTCCAGATCCTGTCCTCTCTTCTGGACCCTTGTCTTGAGCTCATGGGGTCAGAAAGCTCTGGTCATCATCCGTTTTGGATCATCGTTCATCCCGCTTTGAAAAGAAAAGTGTCATGTTCCCCCCGATGAGTGCTTTTCCCATTCACAAACCATTTATAAGCCTGGTCAGTCCTTTCCCCATTGATGGATGGCCCTGTCACCGTCCAGTGACACATGGCATTAACTGGTCTTCGATTTCATCAGCAGAAGCACATGGGCATCAGTGCAGCCCGCCAGACAGAATGATAAGAACAGCAACGTAAGAAAGACAGACTTCTAAAGCCTCTAATGTTTTCTTGAACACAGGGTGCAGATGATCCCCTCACTAGCCTTCCCTCCCTAAGACACAGACACCGATGCCTTGTGGCTACAGAACCCTGGGATAGGCTGGTGCCCTGTCCAGGACATACCACTACCTAAACTCTGGGATAGATACCTACTAAATATTGGCAGTGTACCCTAATGTGTGTGGGTGTGTGTGTGTGTGTGTGTGTGTGTGTGTGTGTGTGTGTGTGTGTGTTTGTTCCAGGCTGCTGATCCAGGCTGGCATAGATATAAACCGGCAGACGAAGTCTGGCACGGCACTGCATGAAGCTGCCCTCTGTGGGAAAACCGACGCTGTTCGACTCCTTCTAGATGTGAGAGCAGATAATGAACAATAATAATAATAAAAAAATAATAATAATAATGATAATAATAACAATAATGATCAGTATTATAATTATTATTATATCAATAAAAATAATAATAACAACAGTAATTAATTAAGAATAATTTAAGAATAATTAGAGTAAATAATAATTATTACAGGAATTAATAATAATAATAATAGCTAAAATTATTATTATTATTATTATTATTATTATTATTATTATTATATTGTTAATAAAAATAATAACAGTTTTAGTAATAATTTGAGAATAATCATAGTAAATAATAATAATTATTATTGTAGTAAATAACAATACTGTTAATATGAATGTTAAGAATTACTAAATACTAATTACTTATTTTGCCAATAATAATAATAATAATAATAATAATAATAATAATAATAATAATATTTCTATTATTTAATAATAGAAATATTATTATAATTAATAATAACGTTTTAATTAATAATAATAATATTTTTAGTAATATAATAATAATAATAATAATAATAATAATAATAATAATTCTTCTTCTTCTTCTTTTTATTATTATTATTATATTACTAAAAATTATAATAGCAACAATAATTAATTCATAATAATTTAAGAATAATTACAGTAAATAATAATTATTATAGGAAATAATAATAGCTAAAATTATTATTATTATTATTATTATTATTATTATTATTATTATTATTATTATTAATAAAAATAATAATATTACTAATAATTTGAGAGTAATAATAATAGTAAATAATAATTATTATTATTGTAATAAATAACAATAATATTAATATGAATGTTAAGAATTACTAAATACTGATTACTTATTATTTTGCCAATAATAACAAGAATAATAATAATATTTCTATTATTTAATAAGAAAAATATTATTATAATTAATAATAATATTTTTTATTATCAATAATACTATTTTTATTATCAATACTATTTTTAGTAATATAATAATAATAATAATAATAATAATAATAATAATAATAATGATAATAATAATAATATAATAAATGACAATAATATTAATATGAGTGTTAAGAATTACTGAATACTAATTACTTCTTATTTTGCCAATAATAATAATAATAATAATAATAATAATAATAATAATAATAATAAATTATAGTAAAATAACAACAACAACAACAACAACAACAATAACAATAATAATAATAATAATAATTTAGTACAGATCTAATCTTACTATTCAGTAATGCCTCATATAAGTAAGCCTCCCTACTTGATATGGAAAAGGACAGGTGTCAAAATGCCTCCAATTCTAATATAGTAATGACAGTAGAACTGTTCCTAATACAGTACTGAAGCCAGACCTGCTGTCCTCACTGTACATTTTGTGTGTTTGTATGTTGTTATGTTCTTTTTCCCGCTGTGGTTCATCATTTGGTAAAAAGTATTGGAACCCCTTATGTACACATTTTGTATGCTTTTTTAATAATTACTCAGAGTGGTATCAGTGCCAGTGTGAGGAACACATACTGCCAGACGGCCCTGGACATCGTGAACCAGTTCACCACGACACAAGCGAGCCGAGAGATTAAACAGATGCTGAGAGGTATTGAGGGAGAGAGAATAAAAGAAGATAATAAAAACATAATCGACCTGAATCCACCTGTGTGATGTGTGTGTGTGCAGACGCGTCTGCAGCCATGCAGGTGAGGGCACTTAAGGACTACTGCAACAATTATGACTTAACGAGCCTCAACATCAAAGCAGGCGACATCATCACGGTAATTACGCATACAGGCATTATCTAAAACTTAATACTGAAGCTCAGCTCACTTTGACACACTAAAGATGATGTATGACTAAGGGAATTTGAAATCTGACGTGTCACACCTCCTATTTATGCCTTAACGAAACAAGGTCATGGACTAGATATCTCATAGAATTGTCTGGGGACGAATTACTAAACAACGCTGTATCCGGATATTGGCTCAATGGCGGTTATGGAAAAGCAAAGGTGTCATAACTCATCCAGATCTTGTATGTGACAAACGAGCGATAAAAGAATGATGGGTCATCTCTAAACTTGCTGTTTTTTTCGCTTTTGGATTTTAGGTCCTGGAACAGCACTCGGATGGGCGCTGGAAAGGCTGTATCCATGACAACCGGACCGGAAACGACCGCGTCGGCTACTTCCCATCCAACATGGTGGAGGTCATCAAAAGGGCAGGTACAACCACTGCGTCAGCACATGTCCCGAGCCATCATGTGGCCTACGCTCTTGTCCTAGTTTGATACGGCGCATCTGTGTGCAATGTGCAATCAGTGCTTTGCGTGTGTGTGTGTGTGTGTGTGTGTGTGTGTGTGTGTGTGTGTGTGTGTGTGTGTATGTTATCCCACAGCCAGGTCCTGAAATTAAAATAGAGTAATAAAATAAAAGTAGCAATGAGGATTAATAAAGGGGTCAGGGTAGAATGTGGCTGAGAATCTGCAAATGAGCTTGTGTGCGAGTGTGTCTGTGAGTGTGTGTGTGCAGCACAGAGTGTTTTAATGTAAGTCAGCAGGATGGGAGGCGACGTGCGAAAGCAAGAGCGAGAGGGAGACAGCAAGAGATTTAAAGCTGAAGAGTCAAAATATGATGACGAGTTTTTCTCCGTCCGGTCACGCCACTCTGGACCTTCTACTCTTTATTTAGGAGAATAAAGTGTCCTGCCTGTGAGAAACTGAAGGAAATAGTGAAGAGTACCTTGAACCTGGTCTGGTCTGCAACGCAAAACCCTCAGATCACTGCCAAGGTCCTGCAGGAGTGATTGGTAAAATAGGAGCAAGGGTTATCTCGATACAAAAAGCAACGTCAAGCTCTCCCCTGCAAATTCTACCAGCTCCCACGCCCTTCTACTCCGAGCTCCTCCCTGATTGCTGAGAGTATTCCAAACAACCCACAAGGACATGTTATTGAGAAGCTGTGTATTTTTTGGCCCCTGGGTATCTGCGATCTCGAATTTTCTTTCGGTGATTACCCAAAGCTCTTTGACCAGCAGGTGAAGGTGGGGACATAGGCTGAATTGATCTCATGACCCCTCTTCCCATCACTTGAATGGGGACTCAGATAAAACCAGACCTCGAATGGCGATAGTCCCAGTGGAGTAACGACTCAATTGCGAAGATTCAGGATGGTGACCATCAGGGTGCAAGGGGTGGTCCTGCTTTTGCTTTAGGGTTGGTAGTAGCTGGTGGCAATGAACAATTGTGCCGATGGATAGATGAATGTTGATGCCGTCAAGCCAAGCCCTCATTTGGCTGCTACCATTAGGGGGGGACCATTCCCATATTATAATTTGCCATGGGTTCTCTTGGAACTAGCCCTAGAAGTACACCCTAAGCATACTGAGCCTAGGTGGCCAAGTGGGCAAAACTGACTGTGGCTATTGGGCTATGGTCCAGTGAAGTAAAGACTTAATCGCCAAAAGTTTGTTGGGTAAAAAACAAAGCAGAACAGCAGCAAGGGGTAGCCCTCCTTTCCTTTGGAGTGGCACTGGAAAATTGCCGGTACACTCTGGACAGGGTGCCAGTTTCGTAACCATATTACCTGACCATGTCCTCGAATCCTCGGGCTCCTACCACAGAGTATCAACAAGCAAAAACCCTTGTTAGATTTGTACTGGTTGTTGCCATTTAACCAGGCTTGAACTCTGACTAGGAGTACTCTCCAAGCGAATGAGGTACTGAGCCATGTTGACCAAGGTGCAAAATCCCAAGCTCTAGAGGTGTGCTGGTCCAAAGCCCATCTAAATGGGCAGAGTTGCCTCTTCCCATCACTCAAATGGGGCATCAAATGGGTATGGTCCAGTGAAGTGATGACCCAATCACTCAAAGGTTTGTCAGGTAAAAACAAACCAGAACAGCGACTGTTATGCAAGGGGTAGTCCAGTGTCACTGGAAAATTGTGGGTACCACATCAGTAGGGGAATCCAAATGGCCCCCCAGTGTCAAACAATCAGTCAAGCAGGTTCTAACAAGCAGACAAAGCTCAAAAACCTGAAAACCAACCGATATTTAGTTCATTTAATTTATGAGGGGTGATCAAACTTTTGCACAAGAGGGTGATCTAACCCTTAAATAGACAGAATTTTCCTAAAACGTTTTCGCTGACGTCTTTATTATATAACAGCATGGCACTGACATGTGGTTATGGAGCCGCCTGGTGGACGCATGGCTATACTGCTTCTGAACCATTATGAATGCCTGTTTGTTGTTGGTCCTAACACATCCCATCCATTCTCAGGCCCCTCCCCCTTAACATATATGATTGTCTCGCTGCATTGTACGTGCTTTTTCACGTCAGAGCGATATGCATGGCTGTTCGGTTTGATGTTGTGCATGGCTGATGGCATCTGTAAAAAGTTTAGTATTAGTTTGCATACGGACATAGCCTATTATTTTTTCTCAACATGGTTTTTTATTTTGTGTTTTCCTTTCCTGTTGTGTCGTGTCGTGTTGCTGTTTTTTCTTTTTTGTGTCGTGTTTTTTTCCCTGTTTCGTCCCTTATTATTTCCGTCGTTGCCCAGGACCCTCTACTCAGCAGTATCTTAAGATACGCATCCGTCCGCCGGCAATTGGCTCAGTTTGCCCTGGTGAACGGTGACTCCTCCCACATTCTCCCTATTCCCCCTCACCCCGTTGCCCCCCTCCTGCTGGCCCTGATCTCTTCCCATCAGCCCCCTGTTCACCTCATTCGGGTATAACACACCCACCTGCAGCTCATTTGTGTTCGAACCGCCCTCTTCCTGCTCAGAGGAGCCGAAACAAGAGACAGGTACAAACACACACACAAATATGCACCCACATGCGCATAGATAACACAGGGTCATTATAAACAGGCCATATTTAAACTTAACACTTAACACCTCTAGTGGTAGAACATAAAAAGTACACCAAAACTGATATTCTGTTATTCCAACCGATCTGACTTGTTTATTAATAAAGGCTCACAGTGGAATTCCTTAAGTTCTTCAGTTAGAGTTAATTCATGTCGGAGAGGTAGGCAAGATCACGGCTGGAGATGGTAGCATTTTGGAACACCAACCTTCCAGATGTACAACCATCCAGCACCAAACCAAACAGTTGGAACTCCTGTCTTCCAGTGGAAAACAACCACAAACGGAAACACCTAGGGCTGGATTTTCAAAGCTTTCAATCCTGATCCAGATTTTCCGGATATTCAATCCCCCGATTTCCTATCAGGGAACAAACTGATCTTGCAGATTTTGTTTTAGTTTTGAAAACCCAGCTGAGGCATTTAGATCCAAATTTTCAGGATACAATCATTTGTTATCCTTTTTGAAAAACCCATTTTTCAAGTTTAATCTTGTCATATATCTTTTGAAAAAAAACGGCCCCTGGAGATCGCTAATGGAACTGTTGCCCGGAACTGTGTTATGATCACCAAAGGTGCTCCATGTATCCATGTGATCTCCATGAAGTGGATTCCAAATGGAAACCTGGCTGTCGCTGCCAAGATCCTACGGCTGGTCGGATCTTCCAATAGCCAGCGAGCAGAGAATGAAGCTAAACCCCCACCTGTGGGGTCGTACACCTGTAGTCTGTATTGAGGAATTTCTAAGGGGTGTGGATTGCCCTCTTTTACATTTCATCTGCCATGAATGCAAACCAAATAGTGCTACTGTGCTCCAAATCCCAAATTAACCTACTTTCTCATTGCAGTGGCCTGCATGCGAGAGCTAAAAATGCTACAACCTATTATTAGGCTGCTGGATATAATGGTAGCTGTGATGGAGCGGCTTCAAAAAGAGTAGAGCTGCCACAAACGACATAAGGGTCAATGCCCGTTAGGTTACGACCTACCAAAATGACCACCATTATTCGGTAGTGTAGGTTAAATGTGTTCTCGTTAAACAGGGCATATGAAGAAAAGGACGCAGTTGTGGATAATGAAGGAATTTTTTGGATAGTGTTTGACCCCATTTGGTCCCGTAAGATCTGTTCCCTGAGTGTGCAGAACACTGAGTCTGCAATAAAGTGTGTGAATGTGTTGTAAATGTCTGTGTGTGTGTTGCAGGGTCCAGAGGCTCCGTGTCCAGCCCTCATGGCTCCCCGACTCTAAGTGGGCAGCAGAGCAGCTCCAGTGAAGAGATCTGGGTACTAAGGAAACCTTTAGCAGGTAAAGCACTAGGTGGTTGGACTGGTGTTCTGTTAGGAAGGCTGGCACCCACCTTGGGAAAACAACACCGCCCTCCAGAGTTACCCTCAATTGGATGTCCAGTAAGGCTGATTGTTTAACATTATTTCTTTACCAGGAGGTGGCAGCACGGGCAGTCTGACCAGTGGGCGTTCCTCCATCAGCGGTCAGGTGGACAATGCCAACGCTCACCTAGCAAGCTCGCCTGTGCCTGTACCGACAACCCCAACACAATCTCTGGCGCCCAACACGCACGGTCTGAACGTGCCCGGGCTCCACGCGCAAGCCGAAGGAGTCAAGGTTAGACTCAGACCTATAAAAAGTTTGTGTATGGAAAATACGAGTTCTCGAGCCACAGGTTGATTTGGTGTACGTGTCTTGTAGTTGTTGGCCACGGTGCTGTCGCAGTCGGCCAAAGCTAAAGAGCACCTTCTGGAGCAGAACAACAGCACAGGTATGTAAAATCAGTACGGTCCTAAGATGTGGCTGCTCAGGAATGCACTTAAACCTGAACTCAATCCCCAACCTGAGTTTGTGGAACTCTACAGTGCTAGGAACCGAACACAAACTCCCCGCAATCCACTTGCCTGAGACGGAATACAAAACAGGCAAGTTCAGTAGGTGGAGTACCGAGATACCCCAGTGCCTAGTGGTTTCAGTTTCCGGCATTGTAGAAGTCCAGATGTTACAGTGGGGCAAAAAAGTATTTAGTCAGCCACTGATTGTGCAAGTTCTCCTACTTAGAAAGTTGAGAGAGGTCTGTAATTTTCATCATAGGTACACTTGAACTATGAGAGACACAATGAGAATAAAAATCCAGGAAATCACATTGTAGGATTTTTAAAGAATTTAATTGTAAATCATGGTGGAAAATAAGTATTTGGTCAATAACAAAAGTTCAACTCAATGCTTTGTAACATAACCTTTGTTGAAGGAGTGGCTCCGTAAAAAGCATCTCAAGGTCCTGGAGTGGCCTAGCCAGTCTCCAGACCTCAAGCCCATATAAAATTTGTGGAGGGAGTTGAAAGCCCGTGTTGCCCAGTGACAGCCCCAAAACTAGAGGAGGTAGTAAACTCTATGTGACAAAGCATTGAGTTGAACTTTTGTCATTGACCAAATACTTATTTTCCACCATAATTTACAATTAAATTCTATAAAAATCCTACAATGTGATAGCCTGGATTTTTTTCCCATTTTGTCTCTAATAGCTGAAGTGTAGCTATGATGAAAATTACAGAGAGTAGGAGAACTTGCATAATCAGTGGCTGACTAAATACTTTTTTGCCCCACTGTACAATCAGCAATGCAAATATGCAAATATGAAATATGCAATAAAATAGTAAACAGTACTATTTGCATGTCTAAACTATATACATCATAACAAACCCTTTCCTTTCTCGACCTCGTGCGTCCACCTCCGATCTCTCTCATTTTGACCCAACGATAGCAAGGAAACAAAAAACTAAATTAGTTTTTTATACAAAACTAATTCAGTTTTGTATAACAGATTCTGCACAGGTTGTCCAGAGTGCATCTGGTGGCCCACGTCCTGAGAGGAAGAAACCGTTTGTGGATCCTTTACTGCAGAGGAAGGACAGCACTTCAACGGAGAGCAAGGCAGGGGTCAATTCATTGCTTTTAAAAAAGTGCGATTCCGACTGCAGACCAGTAGATGGAGACAGACAATAAAAATAACACCGTTTGGCGCAACTTCATTTGTAAACCTCTGGATATCCACTTTTACGCCTCCATTAAGGAAGAGAAAAAAAAACTGTCGTTTTTTGGACTTGTGTGGTTAAGATAGATAGGATAGATAGGATAGATAGATACGTTATGATCCCAAAGGGAAATTCAGACATCCAATAGATATCCAACAAGGCCAAACATGTACCAATATAAAAAAAACAAGGGATAGCATATACAGAATAGAAATAAAAAACGTCTCACATTGTTGAGTGATGACAATAGTACAGTAAATCAGTGTGTTGTAAATGTGGAGTGCATATAACAGTTATACCGTGAGCAAAAAAGTATGTAGTCAGTCACTCATTGTGCACGTTCTCCTACTTAGAAAGATGAGAGAGGTCTGTAATTGTCATCATAGCTACTCTTCCACTATGAGAGACAAAATGAGCAAAATAGCCGGAAGGAAAATACATTGTAGGATTTTTAAAGAATTAATTGTAAATTATGGTGGAAAATAAGTATTTGTCAATAACAAAAGTTTCAACTAGTTACGTTTGTAAATAACCTTGTTGCAATGACAGAGGTCAAACGTTTCCTGTAAGTATTCACAAGGTGGGCACACACTGTAGGTGGTATTTGGCCCATTCTCCCATGCAGATCGTTTTGGTTAAAAATCTCACGATACATGGCCCCGTTCATTCTTCCCTTAACCACGGATTCAGTCGTCCTGTACCATTTGAAAAACAGCCCCAAAAGCATGATGTTTCCCCCCCAGCTCACAGTAGGTATTATGGTTGTCTGGGATGCAACTCAGCATTCTATTCCTCCAAACAGGACGAGTTGGAGTTTTTTTACAAATAGTTCTATTTTGGTTTAATAGAACACATGATATTCTCCCAATCCTCTTTGGATCATCATAGGCGCTCTGGCAAACATCAGATGGGCCTGGACATTTGTACTGGCTTAGCAAGGGGGAGCACGCCTGGGCACTGCAGGATCTGAGTCACTCTTGGCGTAGTGTGTTATTGATGGTTAGCCTTGTTACTTTGTCCCAGCTCTCTGCAGGTTCATTCATCAGGTCCCTCTGTGTCGTTTGGGAGGATTTTTGCTAACCGTTCCTCATGTCATTTTGACCCCACGGGATTGAGATCTTGCATGGAGCCCAGATGAGGGAGGATTTATCACTGGTTTGTATGTCTTCCATTTTCTTACAAATTGCCCCACAGTGATTTATCACACCAACCTGATTGCAGTTGTAGATTCCTCATTCCCAGCCTGGTGCAGGGTCTCTGCAATTTTCTTCCTGGTGACTTCAACAGCTCTTTGGTCTGGTCATGGTTGAGTTTGGAGTCTGACTGTTTGGGCTGTGACAGGTTCTTTTATAAGATAACGAGGTCAAACAGGTGCCATTAATAAGGTAACGAGTGCCCCGAGGACAGAAGGAGCTTCTTAAAGAAAGAAGTTACAGGTCAGTGGAGAGACAGAAATCTTGCTGTTTGTGGGTGACCAAATACTTATTTTCCACCAAGTTTACAATTAAATCTTTAAAAAATCCTACAATGTGATGTCCGGGATTCTTTTTCTCATTTTTGTCTCTATAGTTGAAGTGTAGCTATGATGAAAATTACAGACCTCTCTCATCTTTCTAAGTGGGAGAACTTGCACAATCAGTGACTGACTAAATACTTTTTTGCCCCACTGTACAATCAGCATTGCAAATATGCAAATATGAAATATGCAATAAAATAGTAAACAGTACTATTTGCATGTCTAAACTATATACATGTATAGACTGTATGATAGACTGTATGATAGGCATAGTGTAATAATAACAGCAAAGGCATTGGTATATATAAACTAATAATTTGCACGTACAATATTTAAATTTTAATACATACTATACTGAAAGTGTGCTTTGTGCTGTAGAGTTCGGAGGCTGTGGCCGAGTGGCTAAGCAGCGCTCAGCTCCAGTTTTACACCACAAACTTCCTGACTGCTGGATACGACCTTCAGACCATCAGCAGAATGACTCCTGAGGTACCACAAACTTACACACCCATACACCTATACCAACCAAGACCCTTTGGGCAATGACTGTGACTCGAGAGCCTGCCCTTGAACCAGCATCAGCACTGGGGATCAGTGCTCAACCTACTCAAACCACTGATCCCCACCTATGGTTTATTGGGTGATATCCCACTACTTGTTATTTTGGGATAATTTTGTACGTTTTCGGATTTGAGGTGATTCAGGGGCCAATTTCCGAGTCTTAGTGGTCCTCCGAGTGGGCGCTGGATCTCAGACCAGGGGTGCTCCCGTGGAAAATACTTTGGTTAACTAGCAGTTGGTTTTGTTCAGTTTTTGCTGTGTTTGTGTTTACAGGATCTGACCACGATTGGGGTGACAAAACCCGGACACAGAAAGAAGATGCTTTCGGAGATCAGCAAACTGAACCTTCCGGACTGGATACCCAAAGACAAACCGGTAACAAACACACTCCACTGGTGCTATAGTTTGTTTTATTATTTGTAAATCCTGCCCTGGATGCGTAAGGGTCACTGTTACAGCACCGGGAGATGACCTCCAAATCAGGTCTGCATTTGTTGCCTGACCCGGCCTGAAGGCACTGCCCAGACTCATATTTGGTTCTCTGTGGTACTGGACAGCAGGACCACATGACAACCTAGATCCCAAGGAGTGTTGAGACTTGGCAAATTGGTCCTGGAATGGCTGGGGAGAATTCTGCCGACAACCAGAGGGTAGAGTGCTGGTTCCTACTGCTGAGCTTCTTTGGTTTGGTCCCCACCTCTGGCGAAGTTACGTTCCATTGAGTTGAGTTTGCTGGAAGTACATTGGTTGTGGAAGTGTGTAAGTCTCTATTTTCCCAAGCCATGCCAAAAGCAGGCCCCCAAGCCTCAGTGCTCCTAGGGTTGGGAACCGGATCTGAGGGTTCATGTTCTTATTATGTTTTCATAGAACAATCTAGCCGAGTGGCTGTCTCTGATCGGACTCAGTCAGTACTACCAGACGCTAGTTGAAAATGGCTACGACAACATGGACTTTGTCAGCGACATCACCCTGGAGGACTTGCAGGAGATAGGCATCACCAAGCTGGGTATGGAACAATATAAACCCGAGAGTTTGCCCTGGACGTTTGTACAAATTGATAAAAATGCAAAGGTTTACGCTTATTTTCTACATATACATATATATCTCCTTTGACATCCAGGACATCAGAAGAAGTTAATGTTGGCAGTCAACCGTCTGGGGGAGCCTCCTAATGAGGAGCAGAGCCAGACGGAGAACCAGTCAGTTGACAGAACAGATTTGAGAGAACGCCCTCCCACAGAATCTCCACCTGCTCCAAAGACACGCAAAACTATCGAAGGGCGTGGCTCTCCACGTCACACATCCCAGGGACGGGGCATACAACGAGCGAACGCTCCGCCTCCTCTAAAGAAGCGTACATCAATTGACAGTCCTGTTTGCACGCCCCCACACACACCCACTAAACTGAAAAGCTCATCCCCTCAATCAAACTCTCATGCCCATGCAGTTCCTTTGCTCTGCCTTCCCCTGGAGGGCACGACCGAGGATGAGGGAGAGTCCACACCCCCTCTGCCCAGACGGAAAGATCTGCCCTTCTCTGAAACATCCGTGAAATACGCCACTCTTGGGGGAGCCATTCGTACTGATTCATCGTTGGATGTCGGTGGGGTCAACCGCAGCCAGTCATTCGCCACAACCCGGCCTCGCAGAAGGACCCGACCCCCCACGCCACCGAAGCGTTCCTGCTCCTCTATCTCTACTGGGAACCTGGCGAACGAGTCGGGCGCTCTAATCGATGGCAGACTCAGACAGGACGAGCCTCGGGAGCCGTTCCTCAGCGTGACGTACAGGGAAAGGCACCTTAGTGACTGTGGCCCCATCTCTGAATCAAACCTGACAGGCAGCAGTGTGCGAGACATCGCTGCCATGCTGGAAATGTCCACGTTAGGAGGTGGGGCAAGAGGGATGGCCAAGAACTACTTGCAGGTAAGTCCATCTGAAAGTCAGAAACTGCTCAGGGATTTGTCTAAACGAGTTCAGTTTTCTCACTCGCCTCATTTTCCCTTTTCCTCAGGCAAGTCCAGACGTCCTGAGAAGGAACCGCGACTCTCTGAGCTCGGACGACGATGTGCAGAGCCGCCGTCGCACCATCAGCGGCCCCATAAGTGACTACGGTAACTCGAGTGCACAGCAAGACGCTGTCATAACGGTTGATTCCACTGCTCCAAAACAGCCTCTGGCAGAAACACCGCTGACAAGATGCACTCCAGAACCACGGCCTCGCTCCATGCTCACCCAGGAGGAGTGGTCACGCGTGGACGCCACGGCCACTTTGAGGAGGACTCGTCAACAACACGACTCTGAGGACAAGAGGTTCCAGCTGAACGAGACCAGCACAGTGCGGCGACGCCCAAAAGCCTTGCCGCCCCCGTTGGGGAATGCCGCTGTTGTGAACGCTCCAGCCACCGTTCCCGTGAGGCCCGTGTCAGAAGTGGTCATCTCATATCAAGATTCAGGCGACAATTTCAGGCGAGTGCTGAAGCCTCCAATCTCACCCAAACCAGGTTTGGCCAGGAAGTTTGACCCTCCCACACCTACCAGGAGAGTCCCGCTTCCTGGGCCAGAGAGCCAACACAGCACAGGTAACTTGCTTATGTGGTCTCTCGAGTAGAAATCCTTAATTTGCTTACATGACTCCTGATTTGGGGCAGAATCCCAAGTTTTTTGGTCAAAAGAGGGCACATGGTCAGCAAATTGGAACTTCATCTGTCCAGTTTTGCTGAGCCTGTCTCCACTGTAGCCTTAGCTTTCCATTCTTGTCTGCCAGAAGTGGAACCGAACTTTTGCTGTTGTAGCCCATCTACCCCAAGGTTATCGAGGCGTTTCTGTCTTACATTTCACACGATTGGCTGTTTAGATAATTGCATGAGTGTACTTTCATTGTCTGTTTCATTTTTTTGTTTTGTCTTTCTGTTTAGCGGACCTCAAAAAGGTTCCACCTCCGGTGTCACCAAAGCCGAGCCCACCTCCCACGCTTCCTAAACCAATCAAAATAAAGCCAGCGCAGACCTCGGGCTCTCCTACTGATCCCCAGTCACAGGCACTCACGCCACCCAGTGACAAACCCATGCATATGCATTCCACTGAGGAGGCAGAGCGTCCTGTGCTTAGTCCACCAAAACCAGTGGAGTCGTACAGTCTCTCCCCGAGACCTGCGGCGTCCCCTGCTCAGAGTCCACAGACACCCCAGACTCCTTCTACGCCTGGCGGTGGTTCCGCACCCGTAAAGCCCCCAAGATCCTCCATGGCAGGCCTCTCGGTGGAAATTCCGTGCCCTTTCGAGACCGAGCCACGAGAAGCAGACAAGCTGATCGAGGATGAAGGGTGGAAGGCAGAGCGGAACAAGGAAGCAGAGGGCAGTAGAGCCGAGATGAGGAGGAGGAAAATGGGTGTGGCCAGACAGATGCAGATTGAGGGAGAGATGGAAGCAGGCAAGGCGGATGAAAAGGCTGAAGATGGAATCCATTTGAAACTTGATGAGACCAGTGCCACCCTGGCTGCCGCTCTGGAAGTTGTCGAGGGAAAGATCAAGATCGAAGACAAGTATGAATTCAAATTTTTTTTAATTGCCTGTCTTGTGATAGCGTATCTATCACGGCAGTCATTTTCCTGTTTTTCTGTCTCCCTGCTTTCCAAGCTCTGCGAAGGAGAACAAAAGTGCCGTCAACATCCTGGACGACATTGGGAGCATGTTCGACGACCTCGCTGACCAACTGGATGCCATGCTGGATTAGAAAAAGCACAAGACACATGCACAGCTTCGTCTCTGCAATGTCTCTAAGACGAGCGTCCAGTCCGCTTGAAACCGCACCTGAACGAAGCCCAAAACTTTGAGCGACTGGACCTGGTGTGTGGGAGATCTTAAAAGACTCTAACGAGGCTGTATGAGGCTTGGATGTTGGGATTTGACGTGACCAACTGCTCCTATGCTGCTTCCAGAGATAAGCACAATTTAAGCTTATTAAATTAAAGTTTAAGCTTAAGAAGCTATCAAAATGCCATTTAGGTCGAGAAACGCTTGCAAACATGACAGAGTGTGTGTTTCTATGTGTGTACTGTGTGTGTGTCAGGGTTTGGTGTTTTCTTCGACGGCCACTGGTGTCACGTTCATTTCTCGTGCTTGTTGGTGAACCCAGCTGATTTTCTTTGGCATAAAAGGCGAGCTCAAGACCAATTTATGACTATACGCGGTAAAATTTGATTTGCTACGCTATTTCTCCTTGGACTTTTCCTCACCGTCGTGCTGTGTTTCAGGCAGTGTTCCATCTTTGGTGTCTTGCATCTAAGCAACTCCAATCCTAACCGGTATCTTTTTAACAGTATGGTGTATAAACCTCGTTTAGATGAAATTCTACCCCTGTGCTATAAAATAATTGGCATGGAATGGTTTCCCGTAGGTCGCTACAAATTCAATCAGGGTTTGAAGGTGAAAGGTAGAGCATTATACTTCAGAATACACAGTTCTAACACAACCTGGACTGGGCTCTGACCTCCGTACTGCAGTGCAACCAGTCCAGTTTCCGGCATGTTTTTGGATACTGGGATAAAACCCACACCCAGACCCCACTCCTCCAGTAACCAGTTGTGGGATTTGCTCCTGGGTTGAGTTCCATTTTTTTGTCCATAGTTGAGGAAGATTACTGGAGACCTTTATGTTGTCATTGTAATTAGTGTGTGAACGTGTGCCCTCGCTCAATACCGTGTGTTTCTGCGCCGACAAATCCCAATTCTGGGCACATGCGCAGACAGGTGAGGTAGTGTAAAATCGGATCTATTTTAAAGTTATTTATAGAGTAGGATTTAAAAAGAATCTATAAGGGACCGGATGGTTCCGATAAATGTCATCTAATAAGAATTCCACCTGTTTTTTTTTTGTGTGAATGAAATGTGTGCTTGGTTTACGCTTTGTTTTTATGAACGGAACGATGAAAGCACAGCGGCCAAAATGAATTTCAACGTTGAAAGATGCGTAGCAATGACAGAGCAATATTTTCTATCAGTGCTCTCCATGTTGTTTCTTTCATCTACACTTACAACATTACGTACTGCACCGTGAGACAGGCGTCAAAGAGTCCTACCATTTCCATTCTCCCCCAAACTATCTGTGTAATATTCCAGTCGTTCTTTTTGTGTGGGCTCATGTGTTCGACCCTGGTGAAACGACCCTTGCAGACCTCTTCCGTGTAAAGCATATTTACCTTGTTATGTGGAATTATGACAAAATAAAAGAAGTTTATGAAGTATAAATGGAAGACACCTTGAAGAGCTTGTTATTCTTTTACCCTAAATGCTTTAAGACCCACTAACTCCTGTAATAATGCATACCAGTTCGAAAAAGTGTACATTATGCTGTTACGTGGCTACCAGGAATTGGGCAGTTTAGGGCTAGTAACTTCATGACCCACCCCCCAGAGTTTTACCCATTAAAGACCTATCTTTATCTTAAGCTTAGAACCTACTTGAAAATCTGATATTTTTACTTTCACTGAAATAGAATTGTTTCTGTCCAATGATAGTGGTTACGATTTTGCAAAGATGACACAAGGGAAGGGGGGGGGGCTCCCATGCTCCACTGTTGTCAGGTAGTGGTGCATTATGGGATATCACTCTCTAAGGATCGCTTACTTGGTTTGGTAATTACATAGATTAATGATCTGATGGTATCGTGCTTTAAGATGCCTGGAAAGAAACCAAATCGATCAATTATTTTTGTTTTTGTTGACTTCCCAAGGCGTCCCAAACCACCATTAAATTAACTCCAACTAAACAAAGTCTGAGCAAATAAGATCTGTAATCAAAGTTACTTTCACTTTCCATTTCCCTGCTCTGGGAATTGGGATTACTCTTTGTCAGTGAAACTGAAAGCCCAGAGAGCTGTTGCTTAGTACAGTTGCTAGAGAGATGTCTCAGGTGAGTTGGTTACCGTAGAGTCAGTTCTGTACTGCAGAGACACTTTCCTGAAGTAATCAAAATACCTCAGACCTTCGTGGTGGTTGTCGGGCTACAGGACATTCCGAGGATCAAGCAAAAAGAAAACGCTTTACCGGTGAGTAAGCCTTTATTATAACTAGATTTAATTAAGAATATTGTAGGCAGACAGTATTTGCAACTGTTTATGAAAATAAGGATGGTTTAATTCTAATGAATGTTTTACACTGATTTTCTGCCACATAAACGTCCGTCATCACGTGGATTACTTTGAAAGAAGCAGAAGGGATGTTTGATTTTTTCTTTGGTCGACCATCGGATCCTCCTAATCCCTGTCCACATCCTAATTCCAGTCCAAGTTGTAGCCCTGGTGAGTGAGCTCATGTTCTATTCTCCCAGTTCCTTTTAAATTGTATGCATGCACCATTATTTGATGTCAGTATACAATAACAATCAAATCCATGAATGGAATACTGTGAGCTTTCATTCCTTTTCTTGGTTTAAGCAAACGTTGGATGTTAGGGTTCTTTACTTTTCAGCGTTTACCCAATTGATCCATTAATTTGTTCATGGAAGGCATTTATGTCTACTTATGGACAGGACAGCTTAAAGGGTGTCTGGTAGACTCCTGCCCGGTTGTGACTTTAGGATTTATGCCCAGTGCTGTCTTAATGTCTGCCGATTCTGTTTAGCTGAAAATACAACGTTGTCCTGGCAGATGGCCTGCTCCCTACAATTAATAGGTGAGAGCCCAGGATCTACCGGCTGGTGAGATGGTGGAAGTTGCGGGGGACACAGACACCTTTTGTAAATTTGAACCTAGGACTAAAGATAGGATGTTCTTCTAATATAGCCCTATTTTGTGCAAATGTGATTCTTTCAAATTAGAGGTTATGCAACCTCTGCAAATACGTAAACATGTGTACTTATCACCAAATGGTTGAGTGACTTGGTTGATTTTCTCTTTCAGAATTGGATAGGCCATGGAGGACAATGAGATGGGAGTAAGTACTTTAACTTTTAGACAAATGAACATCGAAAACAGTTTCTTAACTCAGTTCATTTAACACAGAAACCATGAGCCTATAGGCTTCCTCATGCTAATCCATAATGTTTACTGTAAATGGATTTTTCTCTTCAAATATTCTCAATGACAAAAATAACTCATCAAGAAGCATCTGGGCCTGTAGGTCCTGCACACTCGTAGGCTGCCGAAGCTGGCATCTCAGCTGGTCAAATAAATGCTCGATTGGGGTTAAATCTGGCAACTACTCCGGCCTAAGAAGTGTTGTAATCTGGTGGAGACATTCCTGGGTAAACATTATTCTGCTGAATAATTCCGGATGGAAGCCCTGCCATGAGAGGCAACACAGGATGTACTGCACATTTAGCTGAACTGTTAGTGCCCCTCATGTCACTACTGGGGTGACTGACTGTCGTATGCGATGGCTCCCCAGATCATCACACCAGAGTGTCGCTCCAGAGCAAAGGCAGGATTGAAGTGCTCACCGCAAGGCCTCCATGCTCGAACCCGACTGTCATCAAATCCCAAACAGAATCTGGATTCATCGCTAAAGACATTACGGATCCAGGACGTTGCAGTCCAGGTTTCTTGTTCACGGCACCACTGCAAACAAAGGCAGGACACGTAATGGGTGCAGTGACAACAAATTTCCTTTTGCTAAGCTCCTGGAAATGGTCCGGGCAGAGACAGGGGTGTGTAGTGAAGGCGCCCCCTGTGTCTGGATGATGAATAACGAAGCTGTACGAGCTGCTTGTGCTTGTCAGAGGATAAAACGATCCTCTACTGGTGGTCTGTCTGGAACGTCCGGAGTCTGTTCATCGTGTGTGTGCCCCCTATAAAACCACTGCTCAAAAAGCCTAATAGCTAGGTCAGAATGGCCCAGATGGAGGCAAATCATCAAAACCACCATCCTACTTCTGTCAGTCCCCTTTCAAAGTCTGTCAACTGGGAAAAATGTCTCACAAAGACACTACCCAAAAGTGGCTTTTGAGAACCTTTTTATAGGGCAGGGCTATAGAGGAAGCACTTTTATCCCTTCTTGTAGCAAGACCCAGTGTCTAATCAGACCACACCTGTAATCGTTTACATATCTGCTGAGACAGGACGACTTTTGCAGCAATTCGAGATTTCTATCGTGGCTTCAATTTCAATTATCTGTTGTTTTCTTATAGAGACAAAAATGTCTTAGAACAGAAACTAAGGAATTTCAAGGTCAGCAATCCTGATGTCCAGCAGGTCAGGATTCTGGTTGTCGGACCTGTTGGAGCAGGGAAATCCAGCTTCATAAACTCAGTCAACAACGTTTTCCAAGGACGAATCACCAGTGAAACTCTTGTTGCTGCATCAGCTGAAACCAGCTTCACAAAAAAAGGAAGTACTGCATTATAACAAACACAGACTATTTTTTAAAGCAGTTTTGCTTAAAGATACGTGAAAACATCACAGGATGTGTTTAATTTCTCTTTCTCTTACAGTATAGATCCCATTATATTGAAGGCAAGGATGGAAAGCATTTACCGTTTGTCTTCTCCGACATCATGGGATTGCAACACAATACATGTGGAATAAATGAACAGGACGTCGTCAGAGCCTTACGGGGGTTCCTACAGGAAGGACACGATGTGAGGAGACAATCTGATCGTAGTAAAACTAGACAGTAATTACGACTATTTATCTGTTACTGAGTATCTGTCACTGACTCTTTCTTATTAAAACGTGGCTACGGTTTTTTCTTCAATGCCTCTTTTGAGTTTGAGGATGAATACAGGAACATGTCCAGGAATTACCTGAAGTTCAGAAGCAACCCTGGATTTAAAGATCAGACCTTCTGCCTGGTTTATGTTCTGCCAGCTGACAAAATATCATTAATGTACACAGAAGTCATTGAGCAGATGAAGTTCGTCCGTCAGCAGGCTTCAAACCTGAGTAAGTCTGGTTATAACAGGATAATTTTTGTTTTAAAATGTTTGAATGTTTCATAAATGCCTCTTATATGATCCAGACATACCTCAGGTCATCATCATGACGAAGCCGGATGAAGCATGCCCATTGGTTAAAAAAGATCTGAGGAAGATCTACACCAGCAAGAAGATAAAGAAAAATGTAACTGTGTGATTTCCTTATATGATTTTACAAAGTTTTAACTGTTTTAAAATATTAAATTAAGTTTGCTTTTCCGTTTGTTTCTGCAGATGGAGGAGTGCAGTAATCTGCTGGGTGTCCCCGTGAATCACATCTTCCCTGTGAAGAACTACCACGAGGAGATGGACATTGAGGACGACATCGACGTTCTGATTCTCAAGCCGCTCGATCAGATCGTCAACTTCGCCAACGACGCCTTAAAGAAAAGGCCCCCCGAGTCCTGGCTGTCCTGGGTCTACTCTTTTCTTGTTGCCGGGTTCTCATGGCTGGTCTCCTGGATCTACCGTCACCCTCATCAGGATTAGCAAATGATTACCAGATTTACTTTCACTTTCACTTCACCTGACCTTGAACTGCTTCTGTCCGGTGATGCTAATTAGAAATGTCGTTTTATGAAAATGACACCATGCAATAAACCACAGTAATAAATTTTAATCATCATTTTGTCCTGTTTGTGTTTGTTGACTTCAGGCTGTGAGAAAGCATAAAAAACATTTTAATAAAAATAATTATTTTTTTATCATAAAGTAAAAGCAAACTTGGGAGGTCACTGGAAGGGCACAATAGTGAAAAATCAGTCTTTTTTTCACTAGTCAAGTCAAGTCAAGTCAGATTTATTTATATAGCGCTTTTTTACAATGGAGCATTGTCTCAAAGAAACTTTACAAGTGTAGATTATCTCCTAATAACTACGTCCAATCCCAAATTGAGCAAGCCTAGGGCGACAGTGGCAAGGAAAAGCACTACAACCATGAAATTAAACACAATCAGCAGCCACTTGGGAGAACATAGCAAACACCTGGGGGAAAACAGCAACCACCTAGCAACACCATAGCAACCACCTCAGAAACCACAGTAACCACCTAGCAACATAACAGCTACCATATGGGACACCTACAGCCATGACATTGTGCATGCTCAGCTGCAGATACACCAAGACCCATCTTGCGATGTCTTTGTGGCCCCTGAGGTCCCTAGTAGAGCTAAGAACCCAAACTTCCGAGCCCACCAAAAGTGTGTAAAGCTTTAGACTGGATGAACTATTTCAATGCCATGGGAGCCCCAAAGGAACAGACCAGACACAAAGATCACAAGCAGGGTTTCAAGGGAACCCCAAAGTTAGCTCATGAACTTTCACCTTGTAGTTATAGAGAATTATATTTATCTAACATAATTCTACAATAATAGATATGACAGATATTGTAATGTTGGATCATTTTTCTCAAGCAACAAATGAACAAGATTAATACTTGTATTTTGTTTAATCAAGGTTCTCTTTAATCTACTTTTAGGGCGTATTATGTTATATAACAGCTTATATTATAGCTGTTGTTTAGAGCTTACGCTGACTTAATGTTATTTATGCTTTCCTTGAAACAGCGTGAGAAAAAGGAAAAATAAGGGGAGGAACTGACAAAAGATGTAATGGTATAAATTGTTCATACAGAAACTGTCTCCAGCAGTGGAGCTGCATGACTTGGAACTGTAAGTACACCCTCTTTACTGGATAACACCCTAAATATAAATATAAATAATCCTGCACCGTACGTCTTTAGTCAGATCATTTACGAGCTACATTACGAGCTACACCTTCCTGACTGAGTTTTAGATTTGTTTTCTGTGGAAATGAGTTTCACCTTGGGTAACCCCAGGGACAGTTGTACCATTAAACACGCCCAATGTCCCCTCAGATCAGCCTCAGCCTGGTGGTTTTTGCGTTAGTCCAGTCCCGAGATCTGTTGTGGCGATACCTAGGAGGACTTACCGGTGTTAGAGTTAAAACGATCTCGATTATGGTCTGACCACTGTTGTGTAGGATGCCTGTTTCCCCAATGGTTTTGTTGGGATTGAGAGAGTCCCTGCCCCTTGTTCGGGCCGTGTGCTTTGGGTGGAGTCTGGAGCTGGACCAGGTGGTTCCGAGCCAGAGGCTCTTTCCACTTCTAAAGGTAAGAAGGTAGTGTCAAGATTTAACATGTTAGAAGGGTCTCCCTGCTTAGGGGAGAAACCCTTTAATGCTAAGTCACGCAGATCTCTACTGTTTACTGTACGTGGGCAGGCTGAGACACCTAGATAGTAGCTGGTGGTAGGATAGAGGTTTTGGATAAACAATGATTTGAAATTCAAATCTTGTTTCATACCTGGTTGATTGTTGAAGCCAAAATATGCTTGGCGCAGATAGTAGACTTGGATAGACTAGATAGGGGACTCCTGCCTACCCGGTTTGACTAACAGAGCTGTGGTCAGTCCCGTCTGAGTGGGAGGATTGGAGAACTCCTCCTTCAGTGCCTTACATAGTAGATAGTAGTTTCCATGGACATGGTCTGGCTGGCGTGCAATGAACCTACTAACTTCTCGGTTTGAAGTTACTCGGATTAAATAAATCCGGTAATCTACTGTCGCTTGAGGGAATTTTTTGCAGGTAGAACGCGATGTCATTTACATAAGACTGACATCATTAGAGCAACCAGGTTTTGGCTCGAATCGAGTTATATTGCAGGCAATTTTGTCCAGGTCCCAGTCGGTTGGGCCCTGAGTGTAGCAGAGACCGAAGGACGGGTCTCACCCTTGTGGAGCAGTTATTCGGGCAGGGTTAGGAGAAAATGGAAAAATGGGATCTAGGAGCAACTCTGGTCATGGAGTCCTGCTCCTGGTCATAACGGAATGTTCTGTCGATTGGCTGTGTCTATAATGGGGGTACACCGCAGCCCTCTTTGGACATCTAATAATTTCTTTCCTGTACTACTTGGATGCTGTTGGTCATCCCACAAATTACCTCAGTAAACTTGCATTCTGCCCCCAATTGTTGCTGTTGGCATGCTGCTAGCTCGTCCTTAGACCTTACCAGCTCTCCATCTCCTTAGAATGTTTCCTGAACTCGGTTGTTTGCAAGACAGCCAGTTTCATAATTAGCTGAGATGCCTCTCTCCTTTTAACATCGGTCCCCAGATATTCAGTTAGGCAGGCAGCCCTTAGTGACTCAAGTTTGGCTGGCTCAGCCTCTTGGACGGCTTTCAGATAGTTGGGCATCAGATAAGCTCTGAATAAGCTCTAGCAGGGCCAACTCAATATCCTCATGAATATGTCCTCCACTGAGGGAATCTGACCATGGCTCATTCGTTATGTGAATCATCGTCATCTATAGACGTGAATAATTATTAATCACCGACCGATCGATGCAAGAGGTCCTGTAGGGATTATACACAAATAACTTCCTAATACTACAACACAAAGTTGGACCATGTTGGGTATGAAACGGTCATTACAAAAAAGACATTAAACAAATAGACAAGAATGCTAAATGATAAGTCAGGAAGAAATATAAACTAATATATCCTTCTTGGTCAAATTACTAGACATAGTGTGTGTGTGTGTGTGTGTGTGTGTGTGTGTGTGTGTGTGTGTGTGTGTGAGTGAGTGAGAGAGAGAGAGAGAGAGAGAGAGGGAGAGGGAGAGATGGGGCAATTCACCTGCACTTTCTCGCGGATGGTCCACGCAGATGTAGTCTGGTCATATAAAAGTTTACACTGATATGATGATATGTCTTCAGAAGGCTGAGGTCTTCGGCTCGTAATTACTCCAGAGGTCAGAGGTGACATGCCTGGCTCCAGCCTGAAAAGTGGGGTGTGACGATCCCCCAAGAAGACACTAGATGGCAGTGTCGGCTTGCTTGCACCTAGTTTAACTGGCGTTTATTATTAGATTTGCGACACCTGTGCTGACAGGTATTTAAGAACATTCCTGGGCGTTGGCAGGTGCCACAGTATTACCTCAGGTGGCGGTCAATCAAGCCTTGGTGGCGACAGTATCTAAGTGGTTCATTACACTATATCAGATGTGCGGTGCATAAATAGATCAAAACATTTTAGTAGAGCAACGTGTCAATTTAGCTGACTTTAGTTTCACTTTCCACTCCCATAAACCAATGGCACTTTTCCAAAGGAGGTTCAGGAAACAAGTTTTACCACTGTCATGTGATGACGGAAGTTTCAAACGCTATTTCACCTTGCAAGCCAAAACACAGTTGGAGTTAACCAGCGAGCCTCCACTGCCAGAACCTGTAAGTGCATACATTTTTAAACTAGTCTAGATAAAATAGACTAGTCATAATCAAATAAACTACATCATGGCCACATCTAATGTGTTATTGCTATAACTTATAGAAGTACTTTGTTTTTTTGAGCTATATTCATATCTTTATGTTTACATTAGTTTTTCTGTGTGTCGTAGCTGCCCATATTTTAGGGGCTCTAGTTCCAGAAGTTGATCTGAAATGTATCTGTTAAAATAGATGTAAAATTGATGCTTAAAATCTTTAGACCGTGTTTGAAACACTGAATCAAACCGACCAGCTGGCAGAAGGGTTATTGCAAACACAAAAAACCTATCACTACCTGTAGGTGTAGCTAAAGTATTTTACGACGGAATGAACTACAAATACAACCCCTGGCAAAAAGT
>JAJAGP010004041.1:0-58334 GCA_025084515.1 Ancistrus triradiatus | reverse complement strand
CAACCAGAATTAATTCATACATTAGACGCACCGCATTTAAAGGCGCACTGTCGATTTTTGAGAAAATTACAGGATTTTAAGTGCACCTTATGGTCCAAAAAATACGGTAAATAAATATTCATGAAACTAAATTAAATAAAACAAGTACACAAAACACCACATAATAGTATGACATAACATTTATGGCAGATAAAAATACACATGCTAAACCTTTTTTAATCAGACCAGCTGTTTACACCCA
Source organism: Ancistrus triradiatus (assembly GCA_025084515.1). Classification (NCBI taxonomy): domain Eukaryota; kingdom Metazoa; phylum Chordata; class Actinopteri; order Siluriformes; family Loricariidae; genus Ancistrus; species Ancistrus triradiatus. The sequence continues at coordinate 58,093 of JAJAGP010004041.1, read as the reverse complement.
TAAGACAGATTTTTATTTCCCATTTTAATGTGTTATAATTGTTAAGACCTCGGGCGTTAAAGCAAACACACTTTAATTAGAATGGTCATTAAATGGTATTTACCTGTATATACTTTTAGACATATAGAACTAAGCTTGGAACTCGTGTGCATTAAAACAAATCATTCATGCTACCTTTAGTCAAACCATATGTTTCTGTTGTGGCTCTCTGGGTCATAAGATAACACTCTTGCCACCCAATAGTACAAACCGATCCAAGCCAATGTCATCTGTGAGCTCATTCATATAAAGGTGCATTGATCTGCACTATCACATTATGTGAGATGCAATTTTAAAATAGGCAGTGGCAGCGGCTTACCATAGCTGTTGCCATTTATTTTTTTAATGAAAAAAACATAACCTCCACAGATCACATTTTAATATAATAGTTTTCAGTTTCAGCACTAAGACAATTCAGATTTAAGACTTGAAAAAATACTTTGACCATCTGGAAGGGCGCTTAAACTTTTGCATATTCCAAATTTTAGGTTGTAACATGTTTTAATGTTCTTCATTTTCTCCAGAATGTTTTACAATCCATGTAGCAATATTTGCAAAAATGTCTGTTTTAAGAGATGATGAATTTCTTTGTAAAATGCCTCACAAATGTGTTTTCAGTACAATACTACATAGCATGGCAGAAATAAAGCCCAGCTTTTAGACACTACTTTAAAGGTTTAGCACTTTTCTTGATGCCGGATTAAGAGTTGCTGAATGTTAACACATAACATATTGGAAAGAAAGTAAATGAATTTGCTCAGAAGGGCTACAATGCAACTCATGACAGTTGCATTGTAGAATCCAATCCAGTCTTAGTAATTAAGCAAAAGAATATAACATTAAATTTGTGTAGTCTACAGAAACAAATGTTATCAATTGTGTATGAAATTCAATTTTCCAGCATTTTTGTATGTTATATTGCTCAATCATTACTGTGTATTCTGAATACTGCTTTGAACAATTTTACCATTCAACAAAATGAAGAATAAATCAACCCTGAATACCTCCCACAGAGCTAAAAAACAAAAGTATCATCACAAAAACAATGCTGCTTTGTGATATTTGGAAAGTAATATGGATTTATGTAGTCCACATTAGTTACATACTGCTAATGGCTGAGATCAAGTAACTGCGTGAAGAAAGATCGTCTTGGACAAGAGGGGTATATAACTGCAGTGCTCTCATCACTATGTCTGGAATCTTGGGGCACATGGGGATGAGGAGGAGGGGTCTGAGAAATTGTGGACAGTGTCCAAACAGCCCTAACATACCAGTGCCAATGAAGGATGTTTTTAAAGAGAGATAAGAGTTTGGTCTAGAACAACAGACCATCTTTTTTCATTTTTTTTAAAGGTGCATTTACACTTACAGCATTTAGCAGACGCCCTTATCCAGAGGGACTTACAATTGGTACAATCCAAGCAGTGGGTTAAGGGTCTTGCTCAAGGACCCAACAGTGGCAGCTTGGCAGAGGTGGGATTTGAACCCTGGACCTTTTGGTCCATAGTCCAGTAATACATTTATTCTTTTTTAGATGAAAACATGAGTGGAACACTACCATCTACACAACATTTTCGAAGCCTCAAATTCTACACATGACTCCCTCCTGTTAGTACACATCCCCGTGGCTCTTCAGTTACAAGCACACAATAACAATCACACACTCTGTAGAACCAAAATATAACCGCACACGATTGACTATGAACATAATTAAAACATACCTCACTGGCTGCACACAACCAACAGGGAATGAGTCCAGGTGAAGAAACAGTCATCACCTTTTAACCACTTTATTCTCTGATATAATTCAGCATTCATTGTTCCATGAATGATGGCAAGCCGTCCTGGCCCAGATGCAGCAAAACAGGCCCAAACCATGATGGGATAAGGTTCTTACACTGGAAAGCAGCGTTTTCCTTTCTCCAAACATAACACTTTTCTTTTAAACCAAAAAGTTCTATTTTGGTACATGATACACTTCCACAAACATGTGTTGTGAAGAGCAGACTTTGCTAGATCCCTGTTCTTTAAATAAAACAGGGTGCCCACTCACACCTGATTGTCATACCACTGATTGAAAACACCTGACTCGAATTTCACCTTCAAATTAGCTGCTAATCCTAGAGGTTCACATACTTTTGCCACTCGCTAAGCTGTAATATTTGGATCATTTTCCTCAAATAACTGACCAACTATAATATTTTGTCTCATTTGTTTAACTGGGTTCTCTTTATCTACTTTTAGGACTTGTGTGAAAATCTGATGATGTTTTAGGTCATATTTATGCAGAAATATAGAAAATTCTAAAGGGTTCACAAACTTAAGCACCACTGTACCTGCCAGCTCCATTTTGAAACATCATCACAAACTGAAACCTTTTTTTTCTTTGCTCTAAGACTGGATACTCGATCCAGTGAGAGTTCTGCTGTCACCCAGCATACACATGTACACAGACACGCACATATTAAGGCTGGCTGTGCTCTTCAAAGCACCTTCCAAAGGGAGCAGGAAATGGTGTCTGTGACTCAGGGGTACCATACTAACCAGCCCAAAGAAACACAAATGGAAAAAAAACCTCTTCTCATCGGGTTGAAGCACAGCTGGGAAAACAAAGCATACCAGCAGCAGCTTTTTGCGAGCAGAAAGCAAAAACATAGGATACTTGTATCAGAGAAAGGAGAACGTAGAGCTCACTGGGGAGAGTATGGCCATGTGGTGTCAGCTGTGCAATAATTTTAAATTAAAGAGCCTGGACTACGAAAAGGCAAGAACAGGGTCTGCCATAGACATAATAAGGAGTGCTGTTGGCTTTCCCTTAAGGTCAGCGCAAGTTCGGCTCTGTTTGAGTCGTATGCTGCATTCATGACCACTGAGAACTTGGAGTTTTCCACTCAGAGCTTCATACCCTCTACTTCAGAGCGCTTATGCAATCTCAACCCACTTAGAATGGAAAAGAACAAAAACTGTTAAGCTTACACTAGTTTGGCTGGCTAAAAAGCTGTTCAAGGGCTCAGAAAATGTCCAGGAACACTTGTTTTGCAAATACTTTATTGAATTTAAACTGGCTATAGACTATAATCACCACTAATAGAGCTAAAAGCATAAAAATAAGATCTAAAACTTTGCACAAAACAAATACCTTTCAGTTATACGCATGTATCTGATGATCATCAAGCTTGCAATACACAAGCAGAAAGTTAGCCTGCTTAAAACATGGTCCAATTTCCTATTCATTTATTTTTATTGCCTTCACTACAAGTGCCACTCTTTTAAAACCATGTTACCAAAGAAGAAAGTTGGTGCCCTTAAATTACACATTGGAGTTCAAATGGATTTGATCCTACTCAGAGGTTGGAAACTTCGAAATTCCTACTTGGTCACAAAGGCAGCATTATAGTAAACTGGTGAATTTAAGTGAGTAAAGATGTCAAATGCGAATTTTCTTTTTTGTTAATGAACAAGGAATGATTTTACATGTTCATCTCATTAAACACAACATGATCTAATAATATTCCCAAACATGCACACTAAAAATGCTCTCCTACCCCCTGCCAGCCCATAACAGCAGCCAGTTAGGTAACTCCTAATAAACGACATCAGCTCACGTATTCATTGCCTCTCTCACACAAAAGTGCAGAAATGTGTGGGCTAATTGTACTTGGAATTTGGTTACCAACACAACCTCCAGACATAGGAAAATTGCACCGGAATAGGCTCAAAAGTCTGAATTCCAGGGTGGAAGTTGGAAGACAAAGTTGGTGACAAAGCTTTTTTTATGTCCATGTACATAACTGGAGTCATTTATAGTCTCTACTACCCAGACAAAGGCAGTCTGTCTATGTGGTAGCTTTCTTAGCATAATTTTTCAACCTTCATACTTCCCAGCTCAAGATAATTTGTACAATCTAAATTGATTAATGGCCGGAACAAATGGATGCTCACAGTAAGCTTCTGCTTGTTTGTCTCCTGTGTGGACATAACAAGCTTTCAAATACCATTTAAAATGCCATGGCCATTTACCACTAATAGCCCTGCAAGCATATTAAGGCAGCCTGTTTAATAATAATAAAAAAAAAACAGGTTATTTAATATACTTCTGTACTCTGTGCTGACATATATACACACATAAAATGGCCTGTAGTCTCACGACAATGCATAATTCTGCAATATTTCATGGTCTAGAAAAAGTCTAATCTTTTAAGAGAGATTTACACCTTTGAGCATCACGTGAAAGAAAGTCTACTAGAAGGGAGGCAACTTCCCTCTTGGTCATCAACACATTGTAAAATCTTGACTTGAATTTGAGAATATCTAGCTTCTGAGTACAATATCATGTAGCATATTCAAAAAATAGATAGTTTTAGCTGTATCCCAAACCTCATACAACTATATTAAATAATATAAATTAGTGCAATCTGACATTAGTAAGACTTAGATTTCGTTATTTAATAGACACGCTACAATCTTACAATGTGCAATCCAAACAATTGTGTTTAATTGTTTAATTCTTAATAAATTTTATTTAGTCCTAGTTTATTTAAACCTTTCAGTTCACGTGCGGAGCTTTAAACACGGTTCAGCCACTTGCAGGTTTGTTCACGAGACCAGCGAGACGTCGATAATGAGGAAATTTTAGATTTTGCGATATTTAGTGCCTCTCTAGTCTTAGCTGCAAAACTACGGGGACAAGTGTCCTACTGACTTAAGGTCATTATTACAAGGACCTTAGGTTAGATAGTTAGGATAGATAACTGAGATAACACAAATGCATAACATCGTAAACACACATATGAAAAGTCTAGAACCTCAAACAACTATAAACTCAAGTTAGATCACTATTGGAACACTTTAAGCAAACAGACTGGAATTTCCGGACCCTTGAGGCATACTGGGAGCCTCCGAGTATGCCACACCAACCCAGCACATGCAGAGGGGCTTGCTGGCACTACAAAGTCCCCTCACCAAAGGTCATATGTCCCCAGGAAATCCCAATAACCCAAGAGCCCAAATAACCTCATTGTTTCGGTCCACCAACCCATCACTTCAGTGCTAGGAGTAGTGCTGACCAAACCACAGTGGCTCAGCGGTGATGGCTCACAGCAAGAAGGTCCTGGGTTCAATCCCAGTGTGGAGTGGCCTGGGCGTCTCTGTGTCTATGTGGGTTTACTCTGGGTGCTCCGGTTTCCTCCCACAGTCCAAAGACATGTGTGTTAGGTTAACTGATTACACTAACTTGTCGTCGACTTGAGTGTATATGTGATAGTCTTGAGGTAACCTTGTGTATAGACATAACATTGTGTGTGTCACTGATGCTGATAGTAATGTTAAATAAACCGAACAAACAAACTTGTGCCCGCCCAACTGAATGTTCATCTGATGTTCAACTGAACATCCCTCTCCCAACATGGTTTAATCACCGAACACCTCACTGATTAAAAAATAAATAAACCAAACCCTTAGGAATATACACACACACACACACACACACACACACACACACATATATATATATATATATACACACACATCACATCACATCAGCATTCAAAAGCGCAAAGTACGCATAATTTTGAACCCAATGGCTTTCCATTTCACGTCATTAGTTCACCGTGACCTCAATTGCGTAAACATTAAACATAAACATATTATATTTATATATACATACATGTGCTGAATGCATACACAATATAAGTAACATACACATATTTAGGATACATAAAACCCAAGCATTGTAAGTACACCTGCACTTATCAACGCTAGTTTGTAAAACTTAAGCAGATAACCAAACGTATTTAACTCAATTATTTTTACAAAGGTATAGCATATAACTGCCTTACTAACAATCATTTCTTAAGGGCTTATTTTGTATTAACAACAGCTTTAGTCTAATGTGTCACTATAATTAAAGTTTAAGCAGTTATGAGAGACAGAGAGAGAGCTGAAAATGCACACAGTACCTCATTAGCGTCCAAAACACGGGTGCGCCTCCTGGGGCAAATACAGGTACATAGATGCTGATGTGTCACACTAATTAAGCCCCCATAGAACTATGCCATATACAGTATATACATTATACTGTATATATATTTACACACACGGTATACAGTATTTTCTTCTATTATCAATGGACAATCCCAAAATGAGCAAGCCTAGGGCAACAGTGGCAAGGAAAAACTCCCTAAACATTGCAAGGAAGAAACCTTGGGAGAACCAAAACTCAAAAGGGGACCCACCCTTTTTGTGTAGTCTAGGTCTTAAATGTAAGAATTAAACTAAAGTATGAAATTAATAAGTTTATAGTAATAATTTAAATACACAGAAGCTAAATAAATATTAACAGTGAAAACATATTTCAAAATATGATAATATGTAGACTAATATATTAGAGATAATGTACTACATGAGTATATTAAAGTATAATAAAACAGAGACAATAGTTTAAATAAATTTAATAATGCATAAAATAACATAAAAATATACGTATTGGCATGATTTAGTCCAGTACACAGAGTTGCTGTAGGATGTGGTGTACTCAGTGGGAAAGTTTTCTTGGCATGGCATGCTCAGTCACCCGGAGGATAGAGGGAGTCACGGTGCTCTCTGATGTGGTCTGAGTAACGGTATGAGGGCTGGAACTCATGACGAAAGAACAGGTTGATTGGAACCACACTGGTTGAGTGGAGCCACACCTTAGTGTGTGGGCTGGAACTGGTACTGGAACATTAGCTGAAAGAGAAAACAGAATATGTAGTTAGTTATTGTTAAATTAAAATAACTATTTTTTTTCTGGCTACACAATCAGGTCAGTTATAGACCAGGAACGCTGTGAAACATTAATGGTTAGGGGGCTAAACTTTTACTTGGAGCATTAAGGATATGCTTCCCCCATATGGATAAAGATTAACCTCAGAATTTTCTCTATCATTATATTTAGAGTAAAGTTCATAAGGCACACAGGTGATTGCTTTAAGATCACAGAGGAAGTCCAGCTTCACATTCAGTCTCATTAAAATGCAGTAATGAAATGTTTACCAAAGTGACTAAACTATTAATTAAACTTGGTGGAATTCAATATTTTAGCAAATCAAATAATCAGATGTCTCATGGCAATATTGTGCTACTACATCAAACTCCATCTCCTCGGGGTGAACACCGCAGCCGGTGTGCAAAATCTGCATGGAAGCCTCAGACACAGGACTAATAAACACTCACTGAAGCTGTGCATCACAGGGTGTCTATGGTACACATGAGCATCTGTTAAAATGACTGAACTAAGACTGAACCATTTTGAGGTAAATACAAACTTCACTGACTTTTAAGATTGTCTGAGATTGTTTGAGATTATGCATTATTATAGCATACCATATGGAGTGGTACACTATTATGCATATGTGCAAATAGGTTACTAAAATTAAAATTGAGGTTGTCAGTGGGAAATCCAGGCGTTGTTGATGAGGCCGACTGCAGTTGGGAAGAAACTGTTTTTATGTCTTGCGGTTCTGGTCAGAGTAGACCTTAGCCTCTTGCCTGAAGGAAGCAGGCTGAATAAATTATGTCAGGGATGAGGAGGGATCAGCCACTGCCCGTCTCAGTGTCCGGGAGTCCTGTAGGTCCTGGAGAGATGGCAGGTTGCAGCCAATCACCTTTCTCTGTTAAGTGGATGATGCGCTGAATTTTGTCCTTGTCCTGACACAGTGGCAAGCAGAATACCAGATTGTGATGGAGGATGTCAGAATGGACTCGATGATGGCAGTTGTTAAAAGTGTACCATGGAATGCCTTTGGCAAATTGAATTTCTTTCTTCAGCTGCCGCAGGAAGTACATCCTCTGATGTGCCTTCTTGGTCAGGCAGCTGATATTCTGCTCCCACTTTGAGGTCCTGTTTGTGATGATGGTGCCCAGAAACCTGAAGGATTCCACGATGTTGACTGGGGAGCCACACAGGGTGATGGAGTTGGGTGGAGCGGGTTTTTCTTTCTGAGTTTCCAGGTTTGTTATGGTAGCACCACGACACTAAAAAAATGGTCGATCTCGCTCCTGTAGGCTGACTCATCCCTATCAGAGATGAGCCCAATGAGGGTGGTGTCATCTGCAAACTTCAGGAGTTTGACTGACTGGTGACTGGAGGTGGCAGCTGTTTGTATAAAGGGAGAAGAGCAGAGGTGAGAGGACGCTGCCCTGAAGGGTACGGTGTTGGTAGTTCGGGGGTCAGAGTTTTCCCAGCTTCACAAACTGCTTTCCTGGTTAGACAGGAAGTCAATGATCCACCTGCATGTTGGAGTCAGGCACATGCAGCAGGGATGTCTTCTCATTGTAGTACGTCCGGTATGATAGTGTGAAACGCAGAGCTGAAGTCCACCAACAGGATCCTGGTGTAGGTTTCCTGCCAGAGTCCAGATGCTGGAGGATGAGGTGGAGGGCTGTGTTTACTGCATCATCCACAGACCTGTTAGAATCTGTAGGCGAACTGCAGCGAATCCGAGGAGATGATATGTAATGGATTTGAGGTGATACAGTAGCAGGCCGCTCTACAAAGATAAAATAACAAGATGGGGTTATTATGTAAAACGACTTTGTATTAGGGAACACAACTAACTGCAGCTCCACTGGAGAGATTATAAGAAGCATACTGCTATGGCTTGCCAGTAAAATGCACGCATTGTACAGTGGGGCAAAAAAGTATTTAGTCAGCCCCTGATTGTGCCAGTTTTCTCCTACTTAGGAAGATGAGAGAGGTCTGTAATTTTCATCATAGGTACACTTCAACTATGAGAGACAAAATGAGACAAAACAAATAAAATCCCAGGAAATCAGACTGCAGGATTTTAAAAGAATTTAATTGTAAATCATGGTGGAAAATAAGTATTTGGTCACCCACAAACAAGCAAGATTTCTGGCTCTCACAGACCTGTAACTTATTCTATATAGAAGCTCTCCGCTGTCCTCCACTCGTTATCTGTATTAAATCACCTGTATGTTTGACCATCGTTAGACCCTTCGTTAAATCATCTGTATAGAGTCACGGTTCCTGTCCACAGCCTCACATACAGTCAGATCCCTCCAAACTCAACATGGCCAAGACCAAAGTCATAGCTGTTAAGTGTTACCTATGATGAAAAAATTACAGACCTCTCCTTCACTCTTTTTAAGTAGGAGAACTTGCACAATCAGTGGCTGACTAAATACTTTTTTGCCCCCTTCTTTCCGTCGCTTCCCCATTACAAAAACCATCAGCTGCTACTGATTTAGGCCCTACAGTACTGTAGATCTCATCTATATTAAGCACAGATCTACTGATATAAATTCTTTCCATCTGCTAAACAACAGTCAGATCGCCAATGGCTTTTGTGACCACGGAATATTATCTTTTTCTTATTTCCTTTCTCCCCTACTCTCCATTCTTATTAATTTTCCCAAAGTGAAATCCCAAAGTGACGAAAAACTAAGAATTTTAAAGAGCTGACCACTGCATTATGTCAAAATAAATAATAAAAAAAACCCCCTGCAGAATAAACACAAAGCTGCTGAAGGTCTTTTCAGAATGCAAGGTCTAATCCATAGGGGTATAATGTAAAAAAGATGATGACTTGAAACATGAGCACAACTGTTACCACATGAGACGCGTATATGCTAAAATGCTCACTCATTGTCTAGCAAGGTAACTTTTCTTGAGCTGTAGCTCAACTGCAAACGAGAGCTGGTTTGTATATTTACTAGGCCACACATTGCCACAAATGAATATGTTTGGTATACGTTTTAACTTAATGACTATGCAGCTTATCCATATTTGGTGTGCACTGTGATAAAAGGTAGATGTCCGTGTTTTATACAGCAAATTGCAAAGAAATGAAAATGGTAGCTTTCCAAATCACTCAGTGCAATGAATGTCAAGTCTATACCTTAACACTTCCAGCATTGTAACAGTGGATGGGGTATAAGAATAATACTCACTTACACACAAGCAGAACTATTCTAAAGCGTTGAAAAGAAGGGTCTAGGGTCTTGCTCAAGGACCCAACAGTGGCAGCTTGGCAGAGGTGGGATTTGAACCCTGGACCTTCTAGTCCAGAGTCCAGTACCTTAACCGCTAGGCTACCACAGTCCCTTTCTCATTTTTTTTAAATACAAACAAAATTATGTTTAAAAAGCTAGTTTGGCTTCTACTGACAATATCAATATATTTCTTTTTGTTGGGGTTTTACCAATAGCCCTTTTGTCCTCTGGCTGGTAATGGACTTTGATTTTTCTTATTTCCTTGTGTGTAAATAAATAAAAAATAAATTTGAAAAACTAATGTTCTGCTGTCAAATGTCACACTGTCCTAAAACTCAGTCATCCAGGTTATTAAACATGAATGCAACTACAGAGCAGATGCACCTTTGATTGTACCAGTCTGTATTCTCAGTATTTGAGTGGTGTATTTAGGACCTGCTACTGCAGTAACATTGCTTGTACCTTTGCTTGAGCTGTGCTTCTTGTTAGTAGATGGACAGTACTTAAGTCATATAAGATCTGTACTTAAAACAGACTTTGTCGCTTTATATAAAGTTGCTGCTATGAGGCTATGTTTAAATTTTATGCCAGTTTCATAATGCGGACCTTTTTGGGTCATTTTTAAATTCTCCTAGTGGACCACCCTTTAGAACCCCCTAGTCAAAGCTTAGGCCCCCCATTCATAAATCTCTAGTGACTCCCCTGTACTGGATAAAGATTCAGAAAATATATTTGTATTCAGTGTTCAAAAAGTTATAAGAAACAAGAATATTTTGCATGGTATAAAATCTTTGTCAAGCAATGTTAGCATACTTTGCTTTAGTCTCTGGGGACCTCGTCATGCAATAGTCTAAATATTGGGTGTGACCGGTGTGTGGAGGTTAGATAGTGATGTCACCGTCAAGGTAAAAGTTTGATGAATTCTCACAAATCCTTGATTCTTTTTTGAAGCACCAGGTACATCTCCGATTTAAATGAACACTGTTGCTTTGTGACTGTGATGATTAGTTTGACCCAAAGAGCCAACATAATCTGAATCAGTTATACAAGAGGAGATGACTTTTTAGAAATCACATTTTGGAGTTCAGGGGTTCCGCTGGCATGTCAAATATGATTGATTGATGTGCGCTCAGTCTGGGACAGTGCTGGAATGATTTTTCTATCATCAAGTATGGTCATAACCATGAGAGCAGGGTTTTGTTTGACAGGTGTATCCAGCTAGGTCTAGCAGCAAAATGAGATGAAATTACTTTATCAGGTTTCCTCATAAACATCTTTCTTTTTTGGTAGTACCTGAAATAGGATTACCTTGCCTGTAGCATTAATATTTTCTTTCACTTTAATTAAAATCATGAAACACGACCAAACCATTATTCATTTGCCAAGGAAGCTAACATCCTACCTAGGTAAATCTATCATTATTACCTATAACTACCTACCAGTGATGGCTCGTGATTTTTAATTTGTTTATGTATATGCTTAGTCATATACTGCCACTCAGCTATCCCTCAAATTGATGATTAAACTGCTAAATAAAGAGGTAAGTGCAGCTGTAATAGCAAGCATAAATGTTGCTGCTTTGTTGCCGCACTCAAAGTTTTTATAGCCACACCCCCTCATTGTTATGAGGTTATGAGGTTGCCTCACAGAACCAATTGTGTGTAATACTGCCCTCAGAATATATTTCATAAAATAATACTCCAACCTGCTGTACCATGAGACCTATTTTTGCACTCTGACTTTTCAAATAAATCAAACTTGAGCTTTGGCCTGCCTTTTTGTTTATTATTTAGTCTCTCCTCATAAGTATCAAAAGCCTTTTTAAACAAATGTTGCCGATATTAGCAGTTTCTGCCATTTCGTGATAAACTCAGCTAAGCTGCCTGCCAAATAAGGAACTCTCAGCTAGCTAGTTAGATTCACGTTTCAAAAATTAACACTAAATAAATAAACAGAACTCAACCATTGCAATATACAGTGGTACCTCGGTTCTCATCGTTAATTAATTCCAGAAGGCTTGTCGAGAACCGAAAATTACGAGCACCAAGCAAATTTTTCCCATAAGCAATAATGTAAATTTAATTAATCCATTCCAGACCCCCATAAAATCTACACTGTATAAGCATTATTTACATTAATGGAGTTGTATAATACAGGTGTTTCTCTGATTTACAATGGAGATATGTTCAGATAAATCCATCATAAGTTAAATGTATCATGAATTGGTTGTTTTATACTCATCATAGTGAGGCCTGTGATATGTAATGATAATTAAGTTAATGTTTAAAACACGTACATTAACCTACAGTTGGCCAAAATCATGAACACAAAACTTATTTTTTAATAAAGTGTTGAAAAACATCATGTAATTTAGTGAGTAATAGATTGAAAGTGAAAAGTAAAAGCAAAATACTTACTCTATTAGTGAACTTTAGCGAAGCTGCTAAGCTAACTGCAGCCTGTGTTTCCTTTCGGTTGGCTGTTATACTACGTTTTTTAGGTCCCATGGAGACTTTGCGCTAAGAATACAAGTCAAGCCAGATTTATTTATATAGCGCTTTTTTACAATGAAGCATTGTCTCAAAGCAACTGTACAATTTTAGATTATCTTCTAATATCTACGGCCAATCCCAAAATGAGCAAGAGTAGGGGGACAGTGTTACTAAGAAACCTTGGGAGGACCAAGACTCAGAAAGGGACCCAACCTCCTTGGGTTGCATGGATAAATGTAAGAATGAAACTGATTTATCTAAACAAATAAGTCTTATAGTGATAGTTCAAATTAAATGTAAAATATAAAAGTATAACATCGGCATTATGTAGTCTGATACACAGAGTCACTCTAGGATCTTCAGTCTAAGCAGGAAAGTCCATGGTGGAACTTCGTCCTGAGCCAACTGGAGGAGGGAGAGTTACTGCCCTCTGGTGTGGCCCGGGTATGGTGGGGCTGGAGCTGAAGCGGATGAACATCATGTGTGGAGCTTGAACTGGTACAGGAACAGTTTTGAGAGAAAGAAAGACAAGGGGAGGGATGAAACGACAAATGGTGGGGCTTGAAGCCTGAAGCGGAACAGAACATCCTGTGGTGGAAGCTTGAAGCTTGTTACAAGAAACACAGTTTTGGAGAGAAAACAGCAAAATGTTAATTAGTTACCTGATTAAGAGCACAGAATCTATTAACAATCACTGATGCCATGTGTAGCATGAGACACAACCACAGCATTAGCTATAGCAGCATAGCTAGAAAGAGGAGAACTGGTAGGTAACACAGGCCAAGAGGATCACATGAGATATTGGCAACCCCACGGGAGGCAGAAGACAGGAACCTTGACATCTCAGTCACCACAAATCTCTTTGACTATGAACCTCCCGCTAATGGACAAGGCATGACAAGGCAGGCAGGCCAGACATGACTCCAGACTCTAGCCCCAGTAGGGACAGTTTTGTAACTCAAGCCATGCATAAAAATCTAGTCAAAAGCCTATGTACATAAGTATGTCTTTAGCTGGACTTAAAAATTTGGAGAGTGAGAGAGTATTTCATAGTTGGGGGGCCATGTATGAGAAAGCCTTCCCCCGGCTGTGACTTTTTAAATCTCTAGGAACTAAAAGAAGTCCTGCAACCTGCGAACGAGTAGACGTGCTGGATTGTAAGAGTCTAATGAGTTTTCAACTCATATAATGTGGGGCCAGGCCATGCAGAGCTTTATAATTTACAAGAAGTATTTTTCTAGTCAATACGGAATTTGACTGGTAACCAGTGCAGTGATGATAGAACAGGAGTGATATGAATCAAATTTCTAGTTCGAGTTAGCACTCGACAGCTGCATTCTGAACTAACTGAAGTTTTTATAATTTGCTAGAGCATCCAGTAAGTAAATGCGTTACAGTAATCCAACCTTGAGGTTATAAACGCATGAATCAGTTTCTCTGGCATCATTAAAAGAGAGGATATTTTCTAAGTTTAGGCGATATTAGCTATCTGTGTTTTATCCTAATGAGGTTATTAAAACAGACTTTTTGAAGAGCGTTACGTTTAGGACAGATGCGGGTAACAGACATAGTTTCAATAATGTGAGTTCTGGGAGACGGTGCATGGCTACCAGCAGATAGTTAGTTAAGCCTGACTGTCTGCTGCCTGACCCCTGGTCTGGATAGTCAGCCCCTAACCAATCGGGACATAAGACTATGGGCAATGTTGCAGGAGATGAGAGCATCACCCTCTCGAATGGGATTTACACTGTCTCATTATAAAAGGCCAGGCTTACCCTCAAAGGTTGTCCAATTGTCTATAAAGCTCACGTTGTTTTCAGAGCACCACTTGGACAGACAGCAGTTCAGTGACCATAGCTTGCTGTAGGCTTGGTCACCTCGCCGCATTGGGATGGGGCCAGAGCACACTACTGCATTGTAGTACTGTAGTACAGTTAGTACAAGTACTGTAGATGGGCTCAAAAGGGCTTAGCATGACTTGTTAAAAGCCACTTTTGTCCTGAGTTCTGTGTTGGGGGCTTCAAAGGAGATTTTGCATGCTGAGTGAGCTGTTTATTGGAAGGAGTTTGAGTTTAATTAATGAGCAGCATTAAACTGGAGTGAGATATTTAATCATTTGACTGGCTAAAAAAATTCCACCGAGATTAATCAGTAATATAGACACTTCAGCAAGTATTTCCTTTCCACATTTTAAGAAAGTTGAATGGGAAACTGGGTTTCCTGTGTAGTTTAAAAAAAATTGGGGTGCTACCTACCTACTAGCCACCGAAGTGACATTCTGGAGCAGAATGAATGGATAGCAGATGGGGTAACCATTAATTGAAATTCCAGAGCTTATAGTGGGTATTTCTGAGAACTGTATGGGAAAAAAGCTGCATTTTTAGGGTGCTCACTCTTGAAGAAGAATGCCTCTGGAAGAGAAAGTGACCAGTGTTTGAGGGGGTCACTAATGATTTTTTCCACTCTTTCATCCTAGAGGAATACAGGCCATCAAGGGTAGAAAGCCAGCGGCGATTTATGTTTCCTGAACACTGTACAATTTTCTGACACCTTACTACCCCCCAGTATATAGACTCATCATTTGAAACATGACCAATTAGGGTTTATCAGAATTAACAAAGTCCAGTTAATGGTGTACACACTGCATTTACATTTAGTCATTTGGCAGAGGATGTGGTCTAGGGTGACTTTCAGCTGACACAATCTTCCAAGGTACATTTCAAGCAAGTGTGGGTTAAGAGCCTTGCTCAAGGGCCATGCTCAAGAGCTCGACATTGCTTGGTTTGATGCTATAGTCCAAGAGGTAGCAATCTTCTGGCACCTGCCAGTCCCAGATGCCAAAGCATCATCTGCCACTCTAGTGACTATTTTCACGGCCTCCAAAAGATTATTCATCCACCACCAAACTTTATAGTTGCCACTATGCATTCAGACACGTAGCACATAGTGGAATAGCGCATAAACAAACTGTACTTAACAGAAAGCACATAGGCTAGTATTACCTTTTCAGCTTTAACAATAACTTTAATAAAGTGCACTTCCAAACAAAATGAAAACAAATTCAAAATATAAATATCATCACCATGTTCTAGATAAACACAAATAACATCCTTACAATATATGGTTCAGAATTCAAGCTTGAGGGTGGTGCAGTGGTTAGCACTGCTGCCTCACAGCTCCGAGATCCCCGGTTCGATCCTGACCTCGGGCTCTGTCTGTGTGGAGTTTGCATGTTCTCTCCATGTTTGTGTGGGTTTTCTGCGGGTACTCCGGTTTCCTCCCACATTCCAAAGACATGTGTGTTAGGTTAACTGGCATTTCCAAAGTGCCCCTTAGACTGTGAATGTGTGTGTGAGTGTATGTGCCCTACAATGGATTGGCGCCCTGTCTATGGTTGTTCCTGCCTTGCGCCCTGTGACTCTCCCACAACCCTGGCTAGGATAAATGGATAAGACAATGAATTAATTACTTAATTCAAGCTTGAACATGAATCACTTGGAGCATCACAAAAATGGACAATTCTTCGTTTTGGGTTTTGAATTGTCTTTTATTTTGTGAACTTCGGTACAAACCATTATTGACTTGCTAGCAAGAAACAACTATTTATAGATGTCACGTAAAACCCTTGTTTTGTCTGTTTTGTTGGGACAGGTAAAATCTCACAGTACCATTTACATTTTACAGCATTTAGCAGACGCCCTTATCCAGAGCGACTTACAATTGATACAGTCTTACAATCCAAGCAATTGTGGGTTAAGGGTCTTGCTCAAGGACCCAACAGTGGCAGCTTGGCAGAGGTGGGATTTGAACCCTGGACCTTGTGATGCAGAGTCCAATACCTTACCAGCTAGGCTACCACAGTCCCAGTACAAGTCATGTCTTTCCAATCCAGTGCTGTAGTGTTGTAATACTTGATTCCAGTCTGGAGACCATAAAAGAGTGGTCTCGGTCTCGTCTTGATCTCAAACTCATTTAGACTCTGACTTGTCTCTGTCTTGGGGTAAGGTGGACTCAGAAATTGTTGTCAAGACCAGTCGAGTTTAATGTGTTCTTCTGAGGTAACACTATTTCTAAACTTCTACTGTTATTAAAATATCAGCAATCAATTCAAATAAAACAATAAATCAGTACTTTCTCTACATGCCTAAATACATTCTGCACTTAGATTGGCTAACAGGGAAAAAAGTAACTGCTCTTCTCATTCAGTATCCAATCAATGAACACATGTTATTTGGAATCATCTTACATTAAGACTTCAAGTGTGCATTTTCACCCACACGCTTTACTTTACCACTTTTGCAAAATCTGGAATTATTATTATTATTATTATCATGTTTTCACATTTACTAATAAAATGGATAGAATGGATGTTGCTGGCTATATTCAGAGAAAGAAAAGAAGGGAAAAAGAATCATCAACATCATTTGCTAAGGCAGCATTACACTGCCTTAATTTGACTAAGATTAAGACATATAATAAAAAAAGTATAATAAGTTTAGGTCATATATAATTATTGTCATATTTTACTAAATCTATGATGAAGTATAATATTATTTAATTATTTACTATTTAATCTGGTCTTGGTCTTGTCTCTTGGCTACTCCTGGCCTTGGTCTTGACTCAGACTCGATGTGTCTGAGTCAAGACGTCACAGTTTTGTCTCTGCATATTTTGAAAAAAGAATGTTGTTTGTGTCCTTTGTGTAAAATCCAAATATTAGTGTAAAATAATAGTTCCATATAATTGATGATGCATTTTTCAAATCACCAGCTCAACCAAACAAACGAGGACGGTAAGTAATCCATGGATCCACCCATTCTAGGCTATTATTGGTATGTGGCAGGGAAATCGTTAGCTGGACTAGTAAATAGAATAGTGTCTGGCTGTTGAAACACCATGACATGTCAGTGTATCAGTGTGAATAATAAAATGTGTTTAGTATAGCGGTTGTCATGATCTTTCAGTTAAGGCAGATCGTGGAGGCACGTTAATCGTTCATGCTCTAAAATTGTCATCATATCGCCCACCCCTAATTGGAAGTGCTATTTTAAAGGAAGGAATTTATGGTTACCAGCATAGTCATGCAGATCTGACTTCTACAAAACCTTAGGAAATATTACCAGCACTACTTTGACACTTTATTTTTCCAGTGTTGGAAAGTTGGCTACAGCTAGAAGAGCTTTGGTAAGACTTTCTTACAAGCCTGTCTCATTCAAACATTTCATTCCTGGAATACAGTTCAGTGAGAGAAAGCAACAAGTGTCCATTGACTTACAGGTAAACAGACAGTGGATCTTTTACAGACAAAGGTGTCTGTAACCTTATAATCCACATGGATATATCAGTGCTAAGAAGAATACAATAATATGGAATGTTTGTTGTTTGTTTTATTTAATGGTGACCATATATATGACTAGTCTTGATGTAACCTTGTGTCTGTTGCTGAAATGGCCCCTGTTGGTGATAGCAACATTAATAAAACAAACAACAAACATTCCATACACTGATTCCACATTATTGTATTCTTTGTAGCACTGGTGTTTCCAGTTGGATGTATAGAACTTAATATATACTGCCGATAATGAACAAAACATGGATTACGTTGTTGACCAAGACCCACCAGGCAAGCACATTGGAAAGTTTTAGAACTATGTGAGTCGCTTTTCCCTCTGTTGTTTGCAAACAAGCCACAGATGTGAAATTAGTTAGCAAGGATTGAGCCACAGATTGTTGCATGAGGGTGAGTTTGATAGCAAGCTGTGTGAAGTCATGCTACACAAACTCTCTCTCTCTCTCTCTCTCTCTCTCTCTCTCTCTCTCTCTCAGTTCATGGAAAGCTTTAATCAAGGAGCTTTCTCAGGAAGGCTCTTGCTTGTAACCATAGAGAAAACCCATGAGTATTGAAAAGATAAAGACTGAAAAAGACATAGCAGCATAGGTTGGTGAACAAAAGTACTGCTTGTGGACACTACTTATAACTAGCATTATATTACTACTGTAATTACACTTGAATGAAAGTAGAGGTACTCATGCACTCACTTAACATATACGCTTAATCCAATTCAGGGTCATGGTGGGAGAGGATCTAACCGGCAGCACAGGGTGCAAGTCAGGAATAAACCCTGGACAAAGTGCTACTGGAATACTCTACAGATGTGTGTTTGAAGGAGGAAACCCATGCAGACATGGGGAAAACACAGAGTTTCCACCACAAGCAGGACCATGACTCAAACCCAGGTCTCTGGAGCTGTGAGGAAGCAGCACTAGTCATTGCACCACTATGCCACCTAGTAAAAAAAAAATAATTTACTGCTAGTAGAATATTACTAGTAAAATATTATAATCCTCTGTTGGACTCCACTTGGGAGTCTCCATGTACTGTGAAACTGGGATGGACATTGGTATTTCTAGAAACACAATTAGTGTTTCAGTGTTTAGGTCACATGACAATTGTTGCAGGATTACTATATTAGAATATGACCATTTTTGTCTTATGTTTTCATGATATTAGTTAGTCTTGGTGTCCATTGCAATGGACATTAAAAAAAAACAAATAAAGTCAAGTCTGATTTATTTATATAGCGCTTTTTACAATGAAGCATTGTCTCAAAGCAACTGTACAATTTTAGATTATCTTCTAATATCTAAGGCCAATCCCAAAATGAGCAAGCCTAGGGTGACAGTGGCAAGGAAAAACTCCCTAGACATTATGAAGAAACCTTAGGAGGACCAAGACTCAAAAAGGGATCCAACCTCCTTGGGTGCCATAGATCTTAAATGTAAGAATGAAACTAATTTATCTAAACAAATAACTCCGTAATAGTTCAAATAAAATAATGTAACATCTGCATATCGCCATTATATAGTACAATACAGAGAGTCACTCTAGGGTCTTGAGTCCTTGGCAGGAAAGTCTTTGGCGGCACTTCGTCCCCAGCCAACCGGAGGAGGGAGAGAGTTACTGTCCTCTGGTATTGCTATGGTGGCGCTGGAGCAGATGATGGAAACAACTTGAGTGAAGTTGAAGCTGATGAACATTTTACTGTGTGGGGTTGGAACTCATACCGGAACACAAGCACGCAGAGAAAACAGAAAATGTAGTTAGTTATTAATGAAGAACACAGAGTCTAGTAACAATCACTGATGCCATGTGTAGCATGAGACCCCGGCAGCATTAGCTATAGCAGCATAGCTAGAAAGAGGAGAACCAGAAGGTAACACAGCCAAGAGGGACCACATGACACATCAGCAACCCCACGGGAGGCAGAAGACAGGAACCCAACGTCTCTTATCACCACAAAGCTCTTTGACTATGAACCCCAGTTCTGCCCTTAGTATAAGGCAAGCATGCACAAGTCAAGATCAAGAGGACTGAAGCCCAGCCCAACCAAATGAGTTGGTAAAAATGTATTTATACTCATGTGTTTCTTTAGTAGAGAGGAATTTTTTTTGCTCAGTAAAAAAAAATCAGGTCTGAAGGGATTAAGTATTAAACGTACTGTCATTTAATGTTTCAGGATGATGTGTTCTGGGATCAGCTTGCTAGCCACATCATCCTACATAGCTCTCATCTGACCCTTTTCTCTTTCCACAGTTCCCTTTATTATGTTCTCTGACATCTATTTTCCCTGTGCACTGTGTCACGGTTTGTCTGCTCTCACTCTTGTTTAGATATATTGGTCCATGTCTACTGTGTTCTATGTTAACCTCTTAGTTTAGCACCTGTCTATCTGTTAAACAGATTAGCATTGTATCTGCTTAGCAGTTTATCTATTTGTATGAGCACATTCTGTGTTTGTGTGAGCACGTTGTCTATTAGCAGTAGCTTTCTGTTTATGGGTATTAGCATTGTGTGGCACTGTCTGCAATAGTGTTAGCATCTCTGTTTTAATTTGCTGTTAATTTGTGTTAGCCTTTTTACTATCTGCGCTCAGCCTATTTGTATCAGCATTGAATGTTAGTCTCGTGTCTTCATCATGTCTTGTAATATACCATTCACACTGGCACCTACGGGTCTTTGTCTCCCTGCCTTGCATCAATCCTGACCACATGGTTATAACATCACATTATTTTTTTTTTCCTTTCACATTTAACCCTGAATTGCACAGCTCCACGCCCTATCCATGAACAACATACAGTATATTGCAGACGTAACCATGCCCTAGATGGGAAATGACACATTTTTTTGTTTCAGTTCCTTTCAAGCTTCCTCTCTCAAAAGTATTGGCATTCGTTTTTATGATTTATCATAAAACATTTGTTCACATTTTTCATGATTACTTTAAACAGTAAGTGGAGAACTCTTACAGGGTGAAATCATCAGTAAGGAAAGTTCAGCAAGCTTTTGAAAATGAAGGACTTATGACCTGCTGGAGGGATTATATCTCACAGTTGCCTTGGGAACATCTGGGGTTGCCCCAGGAGGTGCTGGAATCTGTGGCTGCAGATTCCACCCCAGGTCTCTGGACATGTGTGCTGATAGCACTAACCTTTGCTGCCCTTGAAATACTTTAGTAAAGTACAAATGCTTGAAAATGGTAATTAAGTACAGTAATTTAGTAAATTTACTTAGTGGTGATCATTAGTGGGATTAGATACTGTATATCCACCACATCTCCACATAAATTATCTTGAATCGGCATAGGGGTTCGGCATGCCGATTCAAGATAATTTAGAACACTGTATTCTGAGCACTACCTTTGGGATGAGTTGAAATGTTTACTGTGACTCAGGCCTTATCACCCAGCATGGGTGGAATGTCCAACCAGAAGAGAGAAAGCTTTTTCCAGCAAAGGAATGAGTGTCCAGATACTTTTGGCCCTATAGATTTTCAACACTTTCATGAGAACGCTATCTTCTAAACAATGGGAACATGTACTGTTCTCAAAGCAGCTATAAACAACAACTAGTGGTTTCCTTCAAGTATGTTTCTTTTATTCTCAATCAGCACCAGGTCTTCCACAGAAAAGTCAAGAGTACATTTTGTCATGCTCATCAAGGCTGTGGTTAGTCAAGGTCCATTTCTCTCAGCTTTGCTCTGCATGCACAGACCCAATGCCATAAAGTAGATTTCCTCTAATGTTGGACCAAGCCACCCATAGTACCACTGCATAAGAAAACCGCTATGCCGATTCGAGATACTTTAGAACACTGTTCTTTTTAAAAAAAAAAACTTTGATCTACTTGTGTCTCTGTTTAGCTGGCACACAAATGTGAAGTTGGGTGGGTATGTAAAAACAAAAACATTATAGTGAGGTCTTAATACTGAGGCTGTGCTCATTGTTATTCAGACTGCAGCTTATATCTTCAGTCTCAAAACTTATGAATGGGTTAGGTGTAAAATGATTCTCACAGAATTCAGATATACTGTATGTATATGTCAGAGAGAGAAAAAATAAATAAATAAAGCACCCAGATAGAAATCTTGGATTGCTGCAAAACTCGGGCTGCAGTTATGGCGCAGCCAGATATGTAAACTACTACAGGTGGGGTCTGATTAGACACTGGGTCTTGCCACAAGAGGGTGTGAAAGTACTTCCACCGCTGCCCTATAAAAAGGCTCCTGCATGCTACTTTTGGGTAGTGTACTCTTGTTGAGAGATTGTTGACTGCTAGACATGCCTCTATGACACACTCAAAGATTTTGCCCAGTTGACAGAATTTGAAAGGGGGATCATCATTGGACTGAAAGAAGCAGGATGGTTGTTTTGATGAAATTCTTGCCATCTAGGCTATTCTGACCTAGCTGTGTGGAAGCGTTGGAAGAAGTGGTCCCATGAGGGCACACACATGGCGAGCAGGCTCTGGATGACCCAGACAGACCACCAGAAAAGAGGATCATTTGATCTGCCAATAGGCACCAGCAGTTCCCACAGTTTTTTTTCTACCATCTAGACACAGATGGCACCTTCACTACACACCCCTGTCTCTGCCCAGACCATTTTCAGGTGCTTAGCATAAGGAAGTTTGTTGACGCCCATTATGTGTCCTGCCATTGACAGCCAGCCACCGTCACCTTAGGTTGCAGTGGTGTCGTGAACAAGAAACCTGGACTGCCATGGACTACAACTGGTCAGGTTCGATTATGCCTTTGCTGTGGAGTGACACACTGCCCCAACTGCTGGTGTGAATATCTGGGGAGCCATTGGACATGACAGTCAGTCACCTGAAGTAGTGATACGAGGGACACTAACGCCTCAGCGATATTTGCAGGACATCATGCAGCCACATGTTGCCTCTCATGGCAGGGTTTTCAACTGCCATTTTTCAGCAGTATAATGCTCACTCAAGCACAGTAAGGGTTTGCCAGGAAGGGTTTCCCAACACTTTCTTCAACAACCTACTGTTAAGTGCAGGATCTACAGTCCGAGCTGCAACACCTGTCGGCAAATGTGTCATAGAGGCATGTCTGGCAGTCAACAATCTCTTACCAAGAGGTACACTTCCCAAAAGCAGACTCTGGGAGCCTTTTTATAGAGCAGTGCTTCTGGCAAGACCCAGTGTCTAATCAGACCGCACCTGTAATCATTGAGTCTACCTTGTTGAGGGTTGTTAACGATCTCCTACTGTCGACTGATGCTGGTTTTCTTAATATTCTCACCCTCCTTGATATCACTGCAGCCTTTGACACCATAAATCATGACATTGTTATCTCCAGACGGTCATCCATTGGTATCTCAGGCTTAGCACTTGCCTGGTTCAGATCCTATCTGACCCACAAGCAACAGTCTATCTTATTAGGTTCACACAATTCATCTACTGCTCCAGTTAACCAGGGAGTGCCCCAAGGCTCTGTCCTTGGTCCCATCGTTTTTATATAATACATTTCCCCTTTTGGTCAAATCATTCGTAAGCATGGCCTTCAGTTTCACTGTTATGATGATGATATCCAATTCTACATTAGCACCACATCTCCCTCTGTTTCAGCCCAGAATCTTAGTACTTGCATTTCAGATCTGAAACACTGGATGGATAACAATTTCCTGAAGCTAACTGCAGACAAAACCGAAGTCTTGTTAGTTGGTCCTAAAACTCTGGTCTCCAACTTCTCCAGCCCTTCTATGTTTGAAGATGGCACTCCTTTTAAATCAGCTCTGGTCATTAAAATCCTTGGTAACTTTGAGGCCCATATTAGGTGTCTTAGCACGACTGCATTCTATCATATGCACAATATTGCGCATCCCCACCTTATGCTTAGTAATGATGATGCCAAATTGCTGGTGAATGCCTTCTTCTTCTCCTGGATTGGTTACTGCAGCTCCCACTTTAATTGTCTCCATACCAAAATGCTAAACAGGCTTCAGCTTATTCAAAGCCCTCGAGGGTCTTGCCTCTACTTACCTTCTCCATCCATTCTGTCCCTCTCGCTCCCTAAGATCCTCTGGTACTGGACTTCTTGTTGTCCCACGACTCGTGACAGTGAGTGGCAAGTCGTGCAGTGCCGCTGCTCCTAAGCTATGGAAGTCCCTTCCACAATCACTGCATGACTGCTCCACCCTGTCTTCCTTTAAAATTCACCTCAAAACCTTTCTCTTTAATTATGCAATGCTTGAAAAGCACTGTACATTGTTCTCACTCATACTTATTATTATAATTCTTCTTCTTCCACACATTCCTGCGATTAATACAGACCCCCCTCTGCTTAACTTGCAGACACAGTTCAAACATCGTTACATAGATAATCACGTTGAATGGTGTGCTATTTGTTTTGGAGTCGATCCGATTTAGCGTTTTAATAGAGTTAAGTTTAAAAATTTTAAATCTCCCATAGAAATGCATTGAGGGAATGCGCAGATTCAAATTTCAACTGACAAAATTGGAATTGTAATTGAAACTGAGCACTCAGTACCTGTGAGATTTTGTGACCTGTTGGTACATCTTCTGTTACATAAACACACACACACACACACACACACACACACACACACACACACACACATATAGACACACCACACACAACCTAGCGGTTACATTACACACTCATACATACACACATACACACGCCCAAGCATACAGCCAAAAGTATTGGGACATGCTCCCGCACATGGCCAAAATTATTGGGGCACAGCCCCCCACTTGTCCAAAAGTATTGGGACACACCCTCGCATGCAGCCAAAGGTATTCGGACTCACCCCCTCAGACGGCCAAAAGTATTAAGTATGGGACTGTGGTAGCCTAGTGGGTAAGGTACTGGACTATGGACCAGAAGGTCCAGGGTTCAAGTCCCACCTCTATCAAACTGCCACTGCTGGGTCCTTGACCCACAATTGCTTGGATTGTAAGATTGTACCAATTGTAAGTCGCTCTGGATAAGGGCGTCTGCTAAATGCTGTAAATGTAATGTAATGTAATGTATTCAGACATGCTCCTGCACGCGGTCAAAAATATCCCCCCCCCCCGCATGCAGCCAGAAGTATTGGGACACAAGCCATATTCCCTCGATTTGCCACATTTCAAGCACTGTTGTAGTCCCTTCAGGAAATGCAAACCTAGTTCTTATTATGAAGCGTCCTTGAGTTTGTGAAAGGCGTTATACAAATTGAATGCATTAAGTAGTTTAATTACCTTAATAATAAGGATAATAACCTTAGTGAACAATTGATTCACCTTGCTAATACTAGCATGCTACAAAATGCATTGAGTTGCAAAATACATTGAGTTGCTGCCATGAGATTGGCTGATTAGATTTTGACCAGTTGAACAGGTGTACCTAATAAAGTGGGTGGTGTGTGCATATGCAAATACATGTTTTGCGGCTCATAGTTCTATAATAGAAGCACAGATGTGTATGCAGTCGGCCATTGCCCGAATGGATGTCACGTGGCACATGACTGTAGTGAAAAATGACTATGTGGACAAACTGTGTTAGCACAAACATGGCATTTTGTAAAGTCCTGCATTCATTAAGCTATCCAAGCTCAGCTAAACCTATCGCTTGGGAGTAAAGACGGCATGCAACAGACTCCTTCCATTAACCAAGAGCAGATTAATGAATGTAATTTGTCTTGAGACAAACATTCAGCAAAAATAGCATCCACATTTGGCTCTCCATCTGCCTTTATTTCACCATTTCGTATTAGAAAACTCTAAGCATCCTTGATGGAAGAAAAGTACATTTTCTGCACTGCATCACTCAGTCATACACACTCCCTGCAGGTAGATGTATCTCTGGCGGATGCAGCGTGCCTGGTCTAGCGTGACTGACAGGAGGGGCTCCAGACACTGGAAGGTAATTAATTTCTGTAAACGACCGTCATATCTGTCAGATTTTATAAACGAGCGTTTATGTGTTATGGACGATTTAACCATGCCGCTGAGGGGAGCTGACAGAGACGAGTAGAACAAGAAGAGAACGGAGTGAACGTAGCACAATGGCCTTCTGAATACAGAACCGGTGATGGAACGATGTGAGCGCTCATTTCAATATTACCAGTATTAGACTGAAGAGTACAAAATGGCTCTGTCACAGAATTAATTTGTGAGAATTTTGTAGCATCAATTGTCAGTCCTGGTAATGTAAAGTGAAAGCCCAGAAGCAACAACAGCTTATTGATAGAGCAATGTGGAACAAAAAGTTCACAGCATGGGATCACTCAATGTGTAAATCTTCATTGCTCACTTCCAGCATTCAGTATCGAGTTCCAAACTGCCTGTGAGGAACAATATGACCACAATAATTCTCTGACAGGAGCTTCATAATGTACAGTGGTGCTTGAAAGTTTGTGAATCCTTTAGAATTTTCTATATTCTGCATAAATATGACCTATATGACTCAAAACATCATCAGATTTTCACACAAGTCCTAAAAGTAGATAAAGAGAACCCAGTTTAAAACAAATGAGACAACAAATATTATGCTTGGTCATTTATTTATTGAGGAAAATGATCCCAATATACATATTAGTGAGTGGCAAAAAAAAGTATGTGAACCTTTGCTTTCAGTATCTGGTGTGACCCCCTGTGCAAGCAATAACTGTAACTAAACGTTTCCTGTAACTGTTGATCAGTACTGCACACCGGCTTGGAGAATTTTAGCCCATTCCTCCGTACAGAACAGCTTCAGCTCTGGGATGATGGTGGGTTTCCTCACATTAGCTGCTCGCTTCAGGTCCTTCCACAACATTTCCATTGGAATTAAGGTCAGGACTTTGACTTGGCCATTCCAAAACGTTAACTTTATTCTTCTTTAACCATTCTTTGGTAGAACAACTTGTGTGCTTAGGGTTCGTGTCTTTACGTGATCTTTAGCAAACTGATCTTTAGCAAAAACTGCAGACGAGCAGCAATGTTCTTTTGAAGAGAGCAGTGGCTTTCTCCTTGCAACCCTGCCATGCACACCATTGTTGTTCAGTGTTCTGCTGATGGAGGACTCATGAACATTAAAATTAGCCAATGTGAGAGAGGCCTTCAGTTTGCTAAGAAGTTAGGTCCTGGGGTCCTTTGTGACCTTTTTACATCATCAAGTATTACACGCCTTGCTCTTGGAGTGATCTTTCTTTGGTCGACCACTCCTGGGGAGGGTAACAAATGGACTTGTATTTCCTCCTTTTGTACACAATCTGTCTGACTGTGGATTGGTGGAGTCCAAACTCTTTAGAGATGGCTTTGCAACCTTTTCCAGCCTGATGAGCATCAACAACTCTCTTTCTGAGGTCCTCAGAAATCTCCTTTGTACGTACCATGATACACTTCCACAAACATGTGTTGTGAAGAGCAGACTTTGATAGATCCCTGTTCTTTAAATAAAAAAGGGTGCCCACTCACACCTGATTGTCATCCCATTGATTGAAAACACCTGACTCTAATTTCACCTTCAAATTAACTGCTAATTCTAGAGGTTCACATACTTTTGCCACTTCCTAAAATGTAATATTGGATCATTTTCCTCAATAAATAAATGACCAAGTATAATATTTTGTATCATTTGTTTAACTGGGTTCCCTTTATCTAATTTTAATACTTTTGTGAAAATCTGATGATGTTTTAAGTCATATTTATGCATAAATATAGAACATTCTAAAGGGTTCACAAACTTTCAAGCACCACTGTGTATTGGCTTCACAAGGCATAGCAGTCAATGCAGTGTTAACAATCTGCTACAGCGGTGAAAAGCATACAGTCATTTGTCCATCTGAAAGACAAATCTGGTTTTGGTAGATGCTAGGACAATGTGAAATACATATTTAAAATGTAGCTCCAATACTATGTGGACATCCCTTTCAGCATCTAACATGCATGAAATCAATCATACAATCATGGACAAACACTGGTGTCCTGGCTTGTCTTTCGGCACGATCCCAACATGTGATTGCGTGGGGCACTCAAGGGGCTCACATGGTCCTCACCTTGCGCTATTAAAAGTCTCAGTTTTCCTTTTCCTGGCATTGGGCATTTCACGTCTTTCCTGCCACTCGCCATGGCGTATTTCCTGGTCTGTGTCTCAGTTGTGTTCTGAGCTTTCTGTCTGCCTGTCTCTTCATTTTCTTGTTTCCCAGTTCCATTTCTTCCCTGTTCCTGTATTAGTTCCTGTTGCTAACTGACTGGCTGATCTAAGGAGAAAGGAAGTTGTCTTCTCGATGCTTTACTAGTCCTAAACATCAAAGAAATGGAGAAGTATGACTGTAATAAATCACACGGGCACTGAAATATTATTATAAAATCACTGACTTGTCACAACGTCCTGGCAATGTTGAATGTTAGTCTGCGATCTTTTTTACACTAGGTCATTTCATACGTCTTGAATATCAGAATTGTATCATGATAGGGATTATTCCCAAAAATGCTTATATAATTGGACCAAATTGAAGTTATTATGTATTTATTTATTGTCTTGTATTTATTTATTTATTTATTCTCTTGTCTTGGTCAGGGTTGCAGAAGTCCTTAGCTCATCCCAGAGAACGCAGGGGACAGGTTCACACCCTGAACTGGGTGCCAGACCATTGCAGGACCAGCAGGAGTCACTATTCCAACACTGTAAGAGGATCCCCTTGTAGGATTTTACCTCTCTCAGGGACAGCCATACATGCCTATACTGGGCACCTGACCCGGCCGGAAGGCACCTCTGAGACTCCACGATGGTGGGCTAGTTTGTTAGACTGCTGCAGCATCCGAGCACCAGGATGCATTCATGTCCAAATTTAAATCTGATTGCTCAAAGCACTTCAGCAGAAAGTGGCGATGCATTAAGAAGCATTGTAGCTACAAATGTTAATGCATCTGTCTGTCTAAGATGCATATGACTACCAAAGAATGCATGTGGTTCAAATCTTATCCAGATACAACCTAGATACAACCATTGTGCAAAATATTGTAAAGCTCCTTTGAGACAATGCTCCACTGTAAGATTTGCTATCAAAATACATCTGACTTGACTTGACTGTTCCACCACTGGGGGATAACCCCTAATCCTAACCCTATAACCAGCTGTGTTGCCATGTGACACCCAACAAAAGGAGGCAGTACCTGTGCCAACCAAGCACCCCTACAAACATGATTTATTGCACCATAATGTATTTACACCATTTGACCACTAGAGCTGGCTGGGTTCAACCTGACCATCTATGCACAAGCTCACAAAACAGCCTTTCCATTGGTAGTCTATAGCCTTGCCGCTCACCCACCACTGAGCTCTTGAAAGTAATGCCTGCACAGACCTCTCAAGCTTAAGGGACTGGGCTGCCATGGTTAAGTTGCCACACACAGGCCTAATAGGCCTTGTGCAATGCCAATAATGGAAACCCATGCTGTATTTTGAAATGGATAATTTCATGATTTCATTATTTCATTTCATCATTTCAGTTTACCATCCATTTGAGGGGTGGATCACGATTCGATAGGTGCCAAGCCAGAGAACTGGCTCCAAGGGTGCCAACTATAAATTTTGGTTGTTCTTTCTTGGCCGATTCTTTAAAAACTCAGGGTTGATGAGTTTGGTGCAGAAGAACTTGACTGACCTACACAGAGCCATGACCTTACTGGAAAAAGTAATTCATCTTATAGCTAAACACCCTAAACATGCCACACAATCCCAATTTCTGTCTCGGGAGCTTGGTTTTCTTCAGTATACTTTATTTCATTGTTTGCACAGAACAACATGGGAAATATCGTAGGCCATTGTGGTTGACATTTTTGGTCTATCAGAATCCTTTGTAGTAAAAACTATAAACAGTATTTTTCCATGCTCAATTTATCCATGAGGCTAAAAAATGTGAACTACAAAATTTGCACCCACCAAACACTGGTGGTCCAGCACCAGTCCCCTCATCAGTCGGATACAAATCACGCACACCAAGATGACCACACAACGGCAGTGCCAGAGTGGAATTTTTAAAAGAACAAAATGGTGTGTTTTGCAGGCTAAAGAGTACACAAGATTCACTCCAAGATGCAGACACAATTGTTTGTGAACCCTTTAGAATTGTCTATAATTCTGAATAAATATGACTTAAAACATCATCAGAATTTCACACAAGTCCTAAAAGAAGATAAAGAGAAACCAATTAAGACAAATTATTGTATTCAGTAATTTATTTATTGAGGAAAATGATCCAGTTGCACATATCTGTGAGTGGCAAAAGTATGTGAACCTCTAGGATTAGCAATTAATTTGAAGGTGAAATTACATTCAGGTGTTTTCAATCGTTGGGATGACAATCAGGTATGTGTGGATACACTGGGTGGCTTTACATGCACTTATTAATCTTATCATAGTCGGATTTCTAACGTTATCTGATTATTCATGTGCTCATGTAAACAGCATAAGTAATCCGATAGAGAGGCTTTTTATCTTTTTTAGAGATTTTGTTTGTTTCGCGCTTATTTGCATAGATCTGGTGCAGAATTCTCTTGTGGGATCTGGCAACCGGGATCTCTAAAGAGTTATGACCCTACCAATACACAGTCAGACATACTGTGTACAAATTGAGGATGTTCAAGACCAGTGTGGACTCAATAAAGGTCACTCCAAGAGCAAGGCATATAATAGTCCATGAAGACACAAAGGAACCCAGGGCAACTTCTAAGCAACTAAAGGCCTTTCTCACATCGGCTAATGTTAAAGTCAACCATGTGGAGAGCGGTGCACAACAATGTTTCAAGTAGAAAGCCACTGCCACTGCATGGTGGTAGTGTCATAGTATGAGCATGTTTTGCTTGGGATCAATGCTGGAATTATGAATTACCAATTATACCAGTAGATACTAAAGGAAAATGTCAGGATATCAGCCTATGAACTGAATATCAAGAGAATGTGTGTCATACAGTAAGGAAGTGACCCTAAGCACACAAGTTGTTACTAAAGTTACTGTTGTTACTAAGGATCCTAAAGTTCATGTTTTGGAATGGCCAAGTCAAAGTCCTGACCTTAATCCAGTAGAAATATTGTGGAAGCAGTTCATATGAAAAAAGTCACCAGCATCCTGGAGTTGAAGCTATTCTGTAAGAAGACATGTCCAAGATTCAAAATTAGAACCTTGGGACACTTCCCCCTTTCCCCAAAAGTATTTTTTAAGAATGAAGGCAGGAAAATACATCTCAATTATCTGTCTATTCTGAACCAATACTCAAACGATTAACTAGCCTGGAGCTAATTGCTAAAGTACCAGTGATGGATTAGTGCCTGTCTGATGTAGAGTTTCTATCCACTGCTGCACACAGTCATTATGAAGAGCTTCTCTGAATGGGATTTAAAAATAAGTATGAAAAGATGACCAGCTGGAGAAGGGAAACTTGTTTAACAGAAGTTAAAGTGTTCGTTTAACCAAAGGCAGAAAGCTGCCTGGAATAACCTCCCCATAGATATGTTGGTAAAATCAAGAAAAGAGTCTACTTACAAGGGCAAGTCTATGCCCATTAAATCTCCTATGCAGTCTGGGAAATGTAGTAACAAAACAGTCCAATATCTCAAATATTACCATGAAATGTAACATGGGGTTTTACCATGTTTTTACCATACTCAGCTCACATCCTGCACGACTAGATGGGAACAATATCATTATAAAGCTCTTTAGATTTAGCTTTATGTATATAGCCATTATGTGTCATCATGCACAGTACTGTGTAGAAGTCTTAGGCTACCATTAGACTGTTGTTTTAGCAATGGTATAATGACCATATGTAACATATTGTCATTGATTGGACCCAAAAATATCCAACTTGGTTTCAACACTCCATACTCTTCTCCACTGATCTTCCTTCCAATCTCTATGAACTTTAGCATTTTTTCTCCCTGTTCTCCTTCTGAAAAAGTGGTTTCTTGGCTGCAACCATTTTAAAAAGACCATTCCTGATCAAGCTTCTTCACACTAGAAAGGTCAACTTGGCTTTCCGATGAAGTTGCCAGATTCAGCTATTGCTCAGTCTAAATACTTGCCACTGTAGCCTATAAAGCTATTTTTTTCTCATTTTTCCTTCTGCTTTTTTAACACTGCATACAGATTTCCTTTATTTTCTGGTTGTGCTATAATAAAAAGACAGTAAAATAAGTATATATGGTCATATCAAGTATAGATCAAGATCAAGTATATATGATTGCTAACACAATGGTATATCTAATCAAATCTTATGGTCCACAGTCCTGTAGTTACATTCAGGATACATCCTCCCTTGCTCTTGCAGTTGCAGTCCCTCTTTGGAGAGTGTAATGATTGCTGTGTTGACATTTCTAGACAGGATGGAGGCAGAAATCTGCCAAAGACCATAAAGCGAAGAATACACCAGCATGCCCACAGAGGCTTTACCACAAAATGAAAACCTCTGGTAAACAAAAGGCCTCAAAGCACACTGGACAATGCTTCAGATTGCAGCACGACATTGACTTAAGCAACAGTGAAGTTTTTTTTTTCAGGGACAGGACATGAAATGTATTTGGCTGGCAACCCAATCACATGACCTGAATATCGCTGAGCATGCTTTAAGACGTGATGTCTATGGGTCACAGACTTTAAGGCACCATCGACTGCAAAGATTAGCAAGCAAGCAATAAATAGGACAATCTTACTTAATATAGTGTGTCATTAGTCCTGTTAGTAATGATTCGACAAAACAAGAGTGACAGATAAAAGAGCAGAGATATGGTTCATCCTATAGGTGTCATTTCTCTTTAATTATGGCTTTTTATCCCCCGTAAATTATTATTTATTCACTAAAACAAATCAGACATGATGTGTATCATTACTTCCAGACATACTGTATGGAAAACATTACATTTACAGCATTTAGCAGACGCCCTTATCCAGAGGGACTTACAATCCAAGCAGTTGTGGGTTAAGGGTCTTGCTCAAGGACCCAACAGTGGCAGCTTGACAGAGGTGGGATTTGAACACTGGACGTTTTGGTCCATAGTCCAGTACCTTACCCGCTAGGCTACCACAGTCCATCATGTGTGCTTGAACATTTATTTCCAATAAAATAGGCCTCCCCCAATGAAGCTTTCCACTGCAGTACCTTTGTGAACAAGACTTGCTGCTTGGGGCTATGTTCAGGATTCAATGCAGACTGCTCAGGTTATAAAAACCAAACCATTTTTGACCCTCCATTTGCACATAGGCACACTATATGACCGAATTTTGAAGTCACGTCAGATTTATATCTATAGTACTTTACAATAGAGCATTGTCTCAACGCATCTCTACAATTATAGATTATCTTCTAAATTATAAGGCCAATCCCAATTTGAGCAAGCCTAGGGTGACCGTGGCAAGGAAAAACTCCCTAAACATTATAAGGAAAAAACCTTGGGAGAACCAAAACTCAAAAAGGGATACTTCTCCCTTGGCTGGCCTAGATGTTATATGCAAGAATTAAACTAAGTTGTCTACTTAATAAGATCATAGTAAGAGTTTAAATAAACAGAAACTAAATAAATATTAACAATGAGAACATATTTAAAAATACAGTATATACAATGAAATAGCAGGTAGACTAACTTTTTAGAGAAAATAAAGTATCATGAAGAGCATAAAAAAATAGAGAATATAAGAGATATATCGGCATCGGCAAGCATGTAGTTACTATTGTCTGTTTTCATAGACAATAGCGGCAGTGGAATGATAAATCCTCAGTGACTCCCAAAATGACATTTCTACCTCTAGCAAGTCAGTTTGCCAACTTTCTGCCCTGCCCTCCTAAAACAAAGTCCATAAAGAAACAGATTGCCAATTTTGATAGTGAACTTGGCTAGTTTGCAGAGCTCTCTGACTTTAATTCCTTCAGACACTTTGAGATGAATTGGAATGCCAACTCATGGTCCAACATCAGTCCTGACAGTCATGTTCCAAAATCTTGTGAACAAGCTTCCTCAAATGAGTGAAGGTTGTTGTAGCAGCAAACAATGACAAATTCCAAAATAACACTCATGTTTTTCAATATCACTTTTGGATATGTAGTGGCTTTCCATACTGAAACAGAAAAACACCTTCACCACATAGCTGCCTCAAAGTTGGATTTCACTGGAATTGGCTTATATGCTATAGCATTAAGTGGTCGGACCATCAAGGTAACATTCTCCTGGCATCCACAAAACCCAGATTCATCCATCAATCTGTCAGATGGTGAAGCATGATATATAACTTTAGAAAACGTGTCTCCACAACTCCAAAATGGTGATGTGTTTATGCCGTTCTAGTCATCACTTGGCATTGTGAATGTTGACCTTAGTCTCGTGTGTGGCTACTCAGTTATGGAAACCCAACCCAGGAGGCTCCTGACGAACAATTAATGTGATAATGTTGTTTCCAAAAACAGAAACTCATATGTTACTCCTGGACCAAAGACAGATATTTTTTACAAACCCAAATCAGAAAAGGTTGGAACTATATGGAATATTATTTCATTGCAGACAGTATATTAGATATACTAGATATTCCATGTTTTGTCTGGTCAACTTCATTTCATTTGTTAACAAACATCTATTTCTGCATTTCAAGACTGTAAGCATTCCAAAAAAAGTTGGGATGGGGCAAATTATGGCTAGTAATGTGGTAAAACAACTAAATAATTATGTGATTTCAAACAGATGATGTCAACAAGTGATTGTGATCTTTATTTGGGAAGAAATCAGTATCTACGAAAGAAGGCTGTCTTTGAGGAGTAAAGTTGGCCAGAGGATCTCCAGTTTGTCAACAAATGTGTGAGAAAATGATTAAAATGTTTTAAAACAATGTCGAACGAGGGATTTACATATTTCAGTTTGAACCTTTTCTGATTTGCCTTGTTTTGCATTGTCTGGTTGAAAATGAATGGATGTCACTGGGAAAGATGTTGTCTTGAAGGCTTATGCTGCTTGAAAATGTCAATTTACTTTTCTACATTAATGCTGCCATCACAGAAGTGTAAATGACCTTTGCCAACGGCACTGACAAACAACCTCATACCATGACAGACTCTGGCTTTTGGATAAAAGATGGTCCTTTTCGTTTTTTGGTCCAGAGCACACGCCATCCATTTCGTCCAAAAAAGATCTGGAATATTGATTTGTCTGACCACAGTACCACTTTCCACTGTGGTGGTCCCTCCCAGATGCTTCAGAACCCAGAGAAGTTGACATTACCCCTGGATATGGTTAACATATGGCTTTGCACAGTAAAGTTTTAAGTGGTATTTGTGACTGTAACTCCTTATTATAGTGCTTGACAAAGGTTTGCCAAAGTTATCCCTTTCCCATTCATTATCGATGAATGACAGTTCTTGATGCAGTGCCATCTGAGAGATCGGATATCATGAGTGTTCAGTTTAAGCTGGTGCCCTTGCCCTTTACAGATTGAAATTCCTCCAGATTCCTTGAATCGTTTAATGATATTATGCACTGTAGAGGAAAAAATATGCAAATCCCTTCCAGTTGCTCCTAGACATCTTAACTTCCAAATAATAACAGTTACAGTTGACAGGGACAGCTCTATCAGGACAGCATACTGTGACTGTGGATGACCCATTCTTATGCACCCTGCATGAATGGATGCTTCAATGGATTTAATTAGTCACACCCACTAATTAGAAGGGCTGCCCACATGTTGTCGACCATTTAATGGAATGACAATAATCAGTGTTAGCCTGATTATCTTTTTAAATGATCCACACCTGCAATTATATTCACTTCAAACGACACCAAAATCCAAAGTACCATAAAAGAATACCATATATAACCATAGATATAAAACAATACATCCAAAATATATCTGTACAGATAATCGCCATTTTTCGATGGACTGGTTTACGATTTTTCAACTTTACAATGGGAATCCCATAATACACATAAACATAAACATTTTCCCCGTGCAAGGAATATGCAGTATAATACTCTACCATACTCTTCCGTGCTAAATGAGAAAAATGAGTTAGGGTCATGGCTCTATGCAAGCCAGCTAAGTTCTCCATCAAAGTCGACAAATCATTTCTTTCTGGAGTTTGTTTTGGGAGGGCAGTACAGAAAATTGATGAGTTGACTTGTTTGAGGTTGAAACCTATGAAAGTGTCACGCTGAGAGTCACTGGAGTGTTCCACACAACCCATTTTAAAGCCACTGTTTGGTCATGTGAATTAAATTAATGCATGCTTGATATTATGTGGCAGAAATGACAGTAATTGCTAATTAGAAGGAGTGTCCACAGATATTTGGTCTTTTAGTGAAACATTTTCCATAAAATTAACTGGATGAACAATATGCATACTGTATCTAAATATTAAAATATGGATAGAATTGTATTCAACTCCTGGTAATTCTGCTTCATGGCCAACACACAGTACTGTCTTAGGCATTCGATATTTTTCAGTTTATATTCTGCATATTCTTTATTTAAGTTTTAGTGGTCACTGCACTTTGTAGTTCTACAATTACAGACTGTAGTCCATCTGTTTCTCTACATACTTTGTTCATCCACTTTACTCTGTTCTCTAATGGTCAGGACCCCCACAGGACCCATACAGATCAGGTCCTGTTTGGGAGGTAGATCATTCTGAGCACTGTAAGGACACTGGTGTGGTGGTGGTGTTAGTGTGGGCTGCACTGATATGAGTGGATCAGACATAGCAGTGCTGAAATAGTCCTCCTACAAAAAATGTCCAGCCACCACTATCTACACCAAGGATAAGAGGATGACTGACACAAACTGTGCAGCAACAGACGCACTACTGTCTCTGACTTTACGTCTACAAGGTGGAGCAACAAGGAGAATGTCACTAATAAAGTGGACAGTGAGTGAACAATAGCTCCAGCAGCACTACTATGTCTGATCCAATCATACCAGCTGAACACGCGCTAATACAAAACCACCATGACCATTAGAGAACAGAGTATAGGGGACTAACAAAGTATGTACAGAAACAGATGGACTACAGTCTGTAATTGTAGAACTACAAAGTGTAGTGACCACTGAAACATAAATAAAGAATAAGCAGATTATTAATTGAAAACTATAGAATGCCTAAGAGTTTGGCTCAGTACTGTATACAGAAAAGATTAAATCCTTCACCTTCTACCTTTTAGCGCTCTGTTTCCGAGTACTGTAGCTATTCTGTATTAAGAGGATCATTTTCACTTTCCCTAAAACAGGGTACATCGGGACCTATCATGGAGGAACAATGTACAAACTCAAATAAAGACAGAACAAATACAGGGGAACTTTAAGGTCATAAACCTGACCAATTTGCTGACACTGAGAGAGACCTGTTGCCAGTGTGGTAATCTCAAATGGAACATTATTTCTGACTCCCATAACAGGAAATGGAACATTTCTAAAGCTCTTCTCCTAAAAAATGATACAGAAAGCCCTCATCCACTTGGCACTATCAATGTTTTGGTTTCAGGTACTTTTAGGTGCTTTCATGAGTAACTTACACAACAGCTTCACTTAAGGACAAAAAGAGAGGCCACCCCTGTTCATGCCCCCTGAGTGAGTTCTTGGTGTAATGAGGCTGGTGAATTGTGTTTTCCACTGTAGATCACCAAACAGCAGGGGAGAGAGCAGAATGGGGCCACGCTACCAGTCTGTCATTCCTGAATGAGGAGAGTGGAGGGAAATAAATACAACACAGTCTAATAGCAAAATGGCAGCTATTGAGTAAACACATGCACAGCTGGAGTGTATGTAGCTAGAAGAAGCTATAGACCCCTTTATACAATTGAAGAGCCAATAAGTGGTGTGTACAACTTGTCTAATCATGGGTTCTTTTCACCTATTAGCCACACCTATTGCTAACTGGGCAACATATAATGGAGAAGCTTCATATTATGAACCCTGCGAGCAGCGAATTGTAGCTGAAAATAACGGAGATCACTAATAAGAAGGGGGTGTCTACATTGCTCAAGACAGAAGAAAAG
Source organism: Ancistrus triradiatus (assembly GCA_025084515.1). Taxonomy (NCBI): domain Eukaryota; kingdom Metazoa; phylum Chordata; class Actinopteri; order Siluriformes; family Loricariidae; genus Ancistrus; species Ancistrus triradiatus. Next base: position 20,254 of record JAJAGP010004041.1, on the reverse strand, counting down.
CTTGGACGACCATGTAATAGATTTTTACCTTAACACTAAGAGAATAAGAGAGGTGTTTGTAATGAAAATGATACACATCACAGTTTTTGAAAGCTTTATGACTTCATTAAAATACAGCAACAACATGTTACCCAAGGTTTCCCATATTATTTCTTATATCTTTGTGGAACTCAAAATTTTAGCAAATCAAATTTATCAGTTAACTCACTTCAATGCAGAAATCTCCTTGTAAGCCCTTGATACAGAGCTAATAGACACCCACTGAAGGTCCTGTGTGTCTCTGGGTGCCTATTGTGCTGCATCATGTATTCACTGATTCAGTGATGAAAGATTAATGTTAACCTGGACAAATGGCTTTATCACATCCTTTTATAAGCCCCTGTTCTGGATATGCTCATGCTTCACTGGCCATTCAAACACAGTGGAATCAGGAACAAGACTGTATTAAAAATAAATGCTTAAATGCTTTATTATATCTCACACCACCTTGTAAAGACAATTCACAAAGAATACGTAGACTATATATATACGCTGCTCAACCAAAAGGGAACACTTAAACAACACAATATAACTCCAAGTAAAATCAAAACTTCTGTGAAACCAAAAACTGTCCCACTTAGGAAGCAACACTGATTGACAATCAATTTCACATGCTTGTAATGCAAATGGAATAGACAACAGTGGGAAAATTATTGGCAATTAGCAAGACACACTCAATAAAGGAGTGGTTCTGCAGGTGTGGACCACAGACCACTTCTCCAGTAACCTATGGGTTCTGGCTGATGTTTTTGGTCACTTTTGAATGCTGGTGGTGCTTTCACACTCATGGTAGCATGAGACGGACTCTACAAACCCACACAAGTGACTCAGGTAGTGCAGCTCATCCATAATGGCATATCAATGCGAGCTGTGGCAAGAAGGGTTTGCTGTGTCTGTCAGCATAGTGGTGTCCAGAGGCTGGAGGCGCTACCAGAAGACAGGCCCAGTACACCAGGAGACGTGGAGGATGCCCTAGGAGAGGGCAACAACCCAGCAGCAGGACCACTACCCTCCGTGTTTTGTGCAAGGAGGACTGCCAGAGCCCTGCAAAATGACCTCCAGCAGGCCACAAATGTGTGCATGTGTCTGCATATAAACGGTTAGAAACCGACTCCATGAGGATGGTATGAGGGCCCAACGTCCACAGATGGGGTTTGTGCTCAACAGCAACACCATGCAGGACGCTTGGCGTTTTGCCAGAGAACACCAGGATTGGCACAATTTTTGCCACTGGCGCCCTGTGCTCTTCACAGATGAAAAGCAGGTTCACACTGACCCCATGTGACAGATGTGACAGAGTCTGGAGACGCCGTGGAGAGCGATCTGCTGCCTGCAACATTCTTCAGCATGACCGGTTTTGCAGTGAGTCAGTAAAATTGTGTGGGGTGGCATTTTCTTTGGAGGGCCCGCACAGCCCGCCATGTGCTCACCAGAGGTACCTGACTGCCATTATTGGTACCCGAGATGAGATCCTCAGACCCCCTTGTGAGACCATATGCTGGTGCGGTTGGCCCTGGGTTTCCTCCTAATGCAGGGCAATGCTAGACCTCATGTGGCTGGAGGGTGTGTCAGCAGTTCCTGCAAGATGAAGGCATTGAGTTGTGGACTGGCCCGCCCGTTCCCCCAGACCTGAATCCGACTGAGCACATCTGGGACATCATGTCTCGCTCCATCCACCAAACGTCACGTTGCATCACAGACTGTCCAGGAGTTGGCGGATGCTTTAGTCCAGGTCCTGGGAGGAGATCCCTCAGGAGACCATCCGCCACCTCATCAGGAGCATGCCCAGGCATTGTAGGGAGGTCATACAGGCACGTGGAGGCCACACACAATACTGAGCTTCATTTTTTTTGACTTGTTGTAAGGACATTACATCAAAGTTGGATCAGCTTGTCGTGTGTTTTTTTTCACTTTAATTTTTGTGTGTGACTCCAAATCCAGGCCTCCATTGGTTAATAAATTTGATTTCCGTTGATGATTTTTGTGTGATTTTGTTGTCAGCACATGTCAACTTTGTACAGAAAAAGTATTCAATGAGAATATTTCATTCATTCAGATCTAGGAGTGTTATTTGAGTGTTCCCTTTTTTTTTTGAGCAGTGTTAGATTTATTGGTAATTTGTGCAATGGCATAGTGACAAAAAAGTCAAACTTGTATTTGTCACTCCATAATGCTCTTTTCCAGTGATCTCTATTCCAAATTTTGTTAGCTTTTGCATATCTTAGCCTTTTCACCCTGTTCCCCTTCCAAAAAAGTGGTTTCTTAGATGCTACACTTCCAAAAAGTCCTTTCCTCATCAAGCTTCTTTGGACTGTGGAAGGGTCAGCTTGGCGTCCCCATGAAGCTGCCAGATGCTGCTCTTGCTCAAGTGTAAGAGAGGTCATATTAAATACTTACCACTGTAGCCTATAGAAGCTGTTTTATTTCTCAGATTGTTCTTTAAGTTTTTAACATTGCATACACATTTCCTGTATTTTCTGGTTGTATTCTAATAAAGATACTGAGAAATAATGATATATGGCTAGTATACTATTGTTCAATCAATGGTATATATAATCAATGGTGGTCTAAGACTTTTGCACAGTACTGTCTATCGCCTGTAAACAAACTAATGTACTTCCCCAGTGTAAAAACACCAGCTGTCACTGATACACATGGAGAATTTATAAGCACCAATAATTAATACAATTAATAAGCATCATAAAGGAAAAACCCATATGTCTACTCCATATGAATTTCTAGATTACCTCCAACCATATAATTTCCAGTCATTGTTTCAGTTAATTTAGTCTTTAATAGAGTGGCTTGAAAGACTGCCTTGCTTAAACATTATAGTGATGAGCTCTATTTTTCCACTTGATGGGTTTAACTACAGGTTTGAGGCTCTGTAGGACAGGGATTTTCCCCAGTACAGGATGTTACCCATTTAGCAGATGTCTTATAATTGAAGGTCAAGGCCTTGCTTAACAATATCAGCTTGACAGTGCTAAGAACTGAACCCAACTTCTGGTCAACAGTGCAGTACCACTGCTCTGCCACTGCTCTGGGACACTACATGCCCAAAAGGCATGTATCTCACTAGTGGTTTTCTATTGGATGAGCATTGATTTCAAGCAGCATAAATGTTAGGTTCACTTCTTCGCTTTATGTTTTGTTTCATACCCGTTTTCGGCTTCGGCCCCGTTTTCGTTATACACCCGTTTTCAGTCCTCGCCTGTTCCTTTCGCTGTGTCTACCTTAGTTTGTTTGTTTGTTAATAAACCACTCCTTTACTTTGAACCTGCGTTCGTCTCCTGCTTCCCATTCGGCTCAGGCCGTTACACATAAGCTCATAAAATCAGCTGCATAAAATTGTGTGCCCTCAGTTAGTAGTAATGTGCACTACCGAGCAACATGAGTACATTTAAGCATTTGGCAGACACTCTTATTCATAGCAACTTGTACAAGATCTCTAAATAGTGCAAAAAATTACATGGTTTTCACAATATTAGATCACCATCTCAATCAGAAGCACCAACAAGAGTAGCTTAATGCATTGGTGATCAGCGGACCAGTATCAGTGACCTCCCATGGGGAGCGTATATGAATTTATATAACTGATAATTATTGAAAATCTGATTACACTTCTAAAATGTCACATACATCATACAAGATTAATATAAACACTTACATTACAAATATGTATGACCACACCTTTGGACATCCTGTTTACCATTTAATATGACTTACTGCTGAGCAAACGCTGATGTATACATTTTTAAAATATCAATACTGCATTAAGCTCTTAGACAGATCAGAAGTTTCATTGCAGCACATAATGTAAGCAGTTTCACAGAAAAAGTGGACAGAATCAGCCATTTGCAGGCAAACATTGTAAGTCATAGGAGAAATCCAGGGCAATGTAACAGTGGAAAAGTGTGGAGCAATAGGCAAAAGTGTGGTTTACTGGAATGGATCAGTAAAAAATAAGAGCAACAATAACAGTGAAAATATCATACACTGTTGCCCAGAAAAACAAACAAACAGATTTGATCAGATTTAGATCAGAGCTCTGATTTGGCCACACACTGACATTCACCGTGTTATTCTTAAAGCCACTGCTTTGCTTTTTTGGCAGTGTGTAGAGGGTCGTTGTTGTGCTAGAAGGTGAACCACCTGCCAATCTTCAGCTGTCTAACAGATGGTCATAGGTTTTCCTCAAGAATTTGGGTGTACTTGGCAGCATCCATTTTCCCTTCAAATCAAAAGTCCCTGCTAAAGAAAAACACCCCACAGCATAACATTGCCACCATTTGGGTGTTTGGTTTTCGCCAAACATAGTGCTTGGAATTCAATCCACAACGTCTAAAGCAGACCCGAATGCAGCGCATAACCTAAGCAGTTATAAAGATGAATATCACAGAATCATCATTTACAGACGACCATGGCAAGGTTGTAAAATCAAGGATAATGTTTGTGCAAAAGGCAGAAATGTGAATCACAAGCTTTAGGTTAGCTGGTGTGAACCAGTCAAAAAGCTAAAATGTCATGCACTGTAAGCCATAAAAATTTTCCAATAAGTCCAATAATATTTACAATTCGCCATATTAAAATGACGGCGAAGCGTGAAAATAAGACAAAAAGGCATTTTAGGACCCAGTCGCTGTTAGCTCCAGATGGAAGGGATGAGCCAAAAATAAATAAATGAAAGAATGGAACTAAAAAGGGAAGGTCCACAATTCATGCAGGACCCAAGCCTCGAACACCAAGTCTCTGGGGTTGGAGATGAGCGCTTTACACTTGCACCTCGGGGGCAATGAGTCCAGAACACACAAATGAAAAGATAAGAGGACGCTCTCAGTAGTGCACCGGCAGAGACAAGTGCTGCGTGAAGCAGAGTCAAAATAAGATGATACACCATGAAGAAAAATAAAGGTAAAAGGGAGGCGCTAAGGGCACAATCCTCAAACAGGACGCGAGCAGTGTGTCCTGAAACGAAAGTAAAAAATGGGGTTTTAAACGAGTAAAGCGCGGAGTGCATACAGCAGTTTGCGCATGCAAAGGTCGGATGCAGGCGCTACAGAGCCGAACTCCGCTTGCAAGAGTTCAGCTGTGCCGAGGAATGCCCAGGCAGCGTCCACCAGAGAGATCGCTCACGCCGAGCGACCGGAGAGCGAAAAGAGGTGCAAGGAGAAAGAGGTACGTGGTGATGAAGCAGCATTCCCTTGCCTAGCGGCTAACCACCTTACCTCGAGCCTTGCAGCTCTAGTCGGCCCACCTTCTTTGCAAGGCGGGTCGTACCGGTTTTCCCTACTGGGGTGGACGCGACCGGAGAATGAGAGGGGTGTGGTCTCCATGAAGCAAGGCTAGTAGATCGCAAAGCCAAATGCGAAGCCAAACGTAAAGCAATGTGAGGGTGCCAAAGCATGCTCTTAAATAGCACCGCTGACAGGTGAAGCACCTAATACCACAACCATGCAGAAATTAAACAGTGCATGCGCGAATGCGTTACCTGTGAGGATCCCGAACGATAGCAAAGCCAATACTGGCCTCTAGCATCAGCTTGGCAGAATACCCACTGTGCTGGGGGGTCGTAACAGTACCCCCCCAGCGTATCTACTGCTCCCCTAGCCTGACAAACACACTCAGGTTTAAGCATCTCATGCACTGGGAGGCCCTGGTAGGCAGGGAAAACCCTGAAGCAGGGGCTAAAAGGGAAGGCGAGGCAACACTGAGCAGGCACATGGCTAGGCTCTGACTCGGGGCTAGCCATAAGCGGCTCAGGGGTAGGGCTCGGCACTGGTGACACAGGTCAGTAGGAACACTATGTGATGTGAGTCACGCATATTTTGCTTAGACGACTTACAATCACGTTGTACCTCCTCTGTCACATGTTGGCTCAGTATATGTTGCATATACGAGGTCAGAACTCCACTTTTTCCACTTCAGGGTGAGACTACACTGTGCACATTGTTCCATTCTCACTGGAATATTTTCTTTAGATATTATTGTTACTTTGTTACTATTACTTTGTTTTTCTTTGAGGTTTTTTTGCTCTTCTTTTTTGTTGGTGTTAAACTTTTGATTGTTGATCATTGCCTTTTCCGCTACTCCTGTGGATTACTATGGACTCTGCTTTGCAAGTTGTGTTTACTGTGCCTCCCATTCTCCATGCTGCAAGCACTATTCCTGCGACTTCATACCTGTACAGGAAGGAGGGTTTATGTAGGGAGAGTACAGCAGACTGTAATTAAGCAAGTTGGAGGAGAAAAGGTTCAGAGGAGAGCCGTGCAGGATGATGAGGCTTACTGGTTGTTTGCAGTACACATCATCCTGACATTTTCAAGCCAATCTGCTGATTTTAGGATGAATTGGGAGTGTGAGCCAAGACTTATCAGACAACACGAGTATCTGACCTTAGAATGGAAGTGAGTCCCTTCAGTCTTGCTCTAAAATCTTGTGTAAAGTATGCCATTGGTAACAATGAGGTCATACAGTATATTGCATATACACATTCCAAAGGATACATTTTTCAACCCTTTATCTTCAATAATGGCAATATTTTACTTGACATAGGGGGTCCAGAAAAAAACTGGGCCCATGCAGGAATACAAGTTGGGCAGGGCAGGCATTTTTCTTCAGTATGAATTGAAATGTTGTCGATTCCTCATGCTGATTTGTTGTGTGGATGTTTGACAGCTACCCCAGGGACCTTCATGCTATATTAATGGCAAGAAATATGACCACGACCACTGTAATTACTAAAGCACTCGGGGCAGCCACACTGCATCATAATTTACCAACCATTTTCAATTCAGGCCAAAGAAAACCATTATTGGTTTCATCAATGTCTTAATCCTTATCTCTTTCATTAAACACACCTCCACTAATCTCCTTCAACTGAGGTGGGCTGATGAAATGAATGTAAATTGAGACGAGTTTAAGGGAAAAATCATGAGGGATTGCTTTTAATCTCCAGGAAATCCTCAGTGACCCAAATGTTGCTGCGGATGCTCTTTTTTTCTGTATCACAGCAGGTCACGAAAGCTTTATTGGTTTGTGGTGAAACCACATGGAGTATATCCTGAGAGACAAAACAGAAGGAGACAAATGGTAAGCGCTTACACAAAATGAGATAAACTTTACCCAAAAAATGTCACATATATTTTTCTCACAAACATTTTCTCAGCTTCCTCTCTCTGTATCTATTAACTGTGAACGAGTACTCTATCCATCACTGACTTTTCCTCAAGAGCCACTGATTTTGATATTGAACCAGCCACAAACACCAGCCACCTCCAAGCTATACTAAAGAAGATCATTTTTTATCATAGAACCAACCAAAACTCAAAGGAAAACGTTCAAAGGTGATGGTTGTCATGTTTGCAGCCAGAGGAAATTTATTTCATTATTCGATTGAAAGATTGTGCACTTATAAATATTGAAGAATATTCCCACCCCCACCCCCAAAAATAAATAAAATGAAAGAATAAATAAATAATAAAGTCCATGTTGCATTTAAAGGTGATGTGCATTCGGTGTCCAGTGATATGCATTACCTTCAATTAATTATAAGAGTAAAATTGACAGTAATTTTTAACACATCCCTATGTGAATGCATATCTATGCACAAAAAAGTAAAAAAATAAAAAATAAATAAATATTAGTTAGTGTGAGCATCCCATCCATCCATGGGTATAAATACAGTGATCTTTGCAAAGAAGGCTGGTTATTGTCCATACTTTATTATATTCTGTTATATATAAGTGTTATATTTTCCTTACTTAGGTTCTATATTTCAGGTTTTCTGTTTAGCTTCTGTGTATTTACAGTATTGCTATAAATTTATGATTTAGAAAATAAAGTTTCTTTGTTACATGTAAAATCTAGGCTGCCCAGTGAAGTAGGGTCCCTTTGCTATTCTAGCTCCTCCCAAAGTTTCTTCCTCATAACATTTTAGGGAGTTTTGCCTTGCCACTGGATATATGTATATGTGTATGTGTATGTGTATGTATATGGTGAAGTTTATAAGTAAATCAATCTCTCACTACATAAACACTGGAATCTTTCTATATGTCTTTAACTGGGCTGTTTTAGTCAGGAACAATACAAAAACAATTTGGTGTTGCCTACAAATGAACCCCGGATAGTGTAATGACTTTCAAATGAGTTTAAAACCTTGCTTTATATTCTGGTATTGTACGATTGAATGCCCTTTCGGCTAAATGACCTTTCAAAAATACTGGTCTCCTGGTAAACAGTTTAGCTTCGCCACTGTAGCTGCAGATTGGTTACATGGCCAGATTCCCACCTCCAAATGTGCTTTGTGGCAATCTTCAGGAAAACGTTGGCAATTTTGTAGAAAACTTGTGGTCATTGTGAACTTCTGTGCCTACTTGTTAAAAGTTCCAATCTATTATCTGGTATTGTTCTGAAGTCATCACATTGGAACTGTTGTGGTGCAGTGGTTAAGGTCCACGGTTCAAATCTGAGCACTGCCAAGCTGTCACAGTTAGTTAGTTAGGTGCTTTAGCGGGGCATTTAACTCTTAGTTGCTTGAATTGTACATTTCAGACTGTATAAGTTGCAAGTGGCTATGGATAAGAGTGTCTGCTAAATGCTGTGAATAAAGGTAAAATGAAAAATAATTTTCACATGATATGAGCAGATCTGGAAGAGACTCAACCACCCCCCTCAAGACTTGGGAGCACACTCGAGTGGTTACTCAGGAGGTAATCTGTTGAATACACACAGAGACTGGAAACTGTATAGAGCGCAACCATCTGGATTTAACAACACTAATAACTGAAGCAAAGTGTACCGGTCTTAATGGCACCAGTAACCGAAATGCCTTGCCTAAGGCGGATATGATCTAGAGAAGCTCAGCACTGGGAACCCAGTGCTCTACCTGCTGATTTACACTGGCTTGTATGACAAGGTGAGATCTTTCATTTATGGTGTTGCATTTCAAATCCTGTCACCATTAAGTCCAGGTCTGCCTTTGTGCATTTTTGGTTACTGGCACTGTTATAGTCCAGATGGTGGTGCACCATACAGGTTCTGGACTCTATGTGTATTCAAAGGATTACCTCCCATTTCACCAGGGGCCTATTCCACATCAGTGGATCTGCTTGGGTCATGTGACTCCGACATATAAGTGACAACAAATATAAATACATCTAGGTCACACTAAATACTTGCCACTGTAACCTATAGAACCTGTTGTTTTCTGTTGTGTTTTTTTTCAATACCACAGACAAGTTTGATGGCTGTATCTGCTGGTTGTATACCATTGCTTAAACAACAAATCTAGTGGTGGCCTAAGACTTTGCACATTAATATATATAAATCAAATTATGTTTCAACAATCAAAGTTTTAGATATATATATAATTTAACTGGTATAAAGAAAGTGGCTGCAAAATTACCTTGTACAACTGGAAATGTTTAAAAATTAAAGCTGATGGTGTTCTGTAACTACTTGTGTGAAAAAGTGGCTCTTGAGTTAGCACTAATGATTTCCTTTAGCAGTGGCTTGTTAAACTCTGGAAATGACAGCATTAAAGAAATATCCTGTGAAATACAGTCATACTGTGCTTCATTAATTATTTACTGATGATAATCAAAGCATTAAGTAATATTTAAACAATGTTACAATAAAAACCAAGCTGGCTACTTTCACCAATGCATTGTAATGTTCAGAAGTATGTGGACCACCAAACATCATGTCTTCATGAGGCATTTACATCATTCAGATCATTCAGGCACCGCTTACTCAGAGCGACTAACAATTCATACAATCCAAGCAATTTTGAGTTAAGGGTCTTGCTCACGAAACCCAACAGTAGCAGAGGTGGGAGTTTGAACCCTGGGCTTTTTGTTCCATAGTCCCATGTAGGCAGTAGTCTTAACCACTAGGCTACCACAGTCCAACTGAAGCTTGTGGTTTCAAAACAATGGACCTTAATATGGTGTTCCATCACTATGGTAACTGGGGTTTCAAGTCTCTGTGGGTGTCTTTCAGCTGGGTAGGTACATCATACAATCAGTGACACTGGACAAGGATAAGTTGGGAAAAACATGAAAAAGATCAAAAGTCAAAAGAGAGTTTGTGGTCTAATGTTGAATGCTGTATCCTGACTCGCAGTTGACTTACCAGTCCATTTTATGTTTGTCTGGCTGAGATAGGTAAGGAGTTTTGTTGCCACAAAGTTTGAAGTGTTTATTGTAACGTACAAAACATTAACGAGAGGCACAATCCCTTATAATGAAATTCTTGGAACATACTATGTTAGCTAAAGCCCAGTGGAATGGTTTGATGGAAATCAATGCCTAAAAATCATTGCATCAGTGGTGTCGTGCCATTACCACCCATTAGCTGATTGTTTTTCTAAGTACAGTTAAGCCCCGTAGTAATATATTTATGTTTTTATTAATTTCAGTTAATGATGTGCGGCATCTGCAGTTTAGTTCCCTAATTGAGTTTATAACAGCAAGTAGGTCTGGCGATGTGGTGCTCCACAGCCCAATGGAGCATAACGTAAGGTCAAATAGACAACCCTGCCTCTCAGTGTTACTATAACAGGCTTGGACTGCATTGAATTCTGTCAGCTGTCCACCAACTATCATTTCTAGGATAGGTTTACATGAAAGACAAAGTCAATTACCTTCTACTATGGAAGAAGTAACACATATACACTCATTGACCAAAAAATAAAGCACCCAGGATAGAAATGTCAGATTGCTGCAAAAAACCTTGCATGTCTAGACATGCCTCTTATGTCACAGCCCGAAGCCATTTTTCCCAATTGACAGTCTTTGAGAGGGTGCGCATCATAGGACTGAGAGAAGCCAGATGCTTGTTTCAATGAAATTGTCCGCCATCTAGTCCCATTCTGACCTAGCTGTTAGGAGGTGTTGGGAGCAGTGGTTCCGTGAGGACACACTACAAACAGGCTCCAGAGACGATCGTTTGATCCACTGACAGCACGAGCAGGATCCCACAGGTTCATTGATGCACCCCCCGGACACAGGTGGGACCTTACTACGCACCCCTGTTCTCTGCCAGGCAGTCACCCCCTAGTAGTGTGTCACCCCTACAATGTGTCAAAGAGCACACAATCTTTCACCAGGCCTCTGACAGCCTTTTTTTTAGAGCAGCTGTGGCAAGAACCATTGTCTAATTAATTTCATTTAATGATGTATGGCATCTGCAGTTTAGTTCCCTAGATTGAGTTTATAACACAGTAGGTCTACGTTGTGGCTCTCCACAGCCACATGAAGCATAATGTAAGGTCAAATAAACACCCTGCCTAAAACATCATACAGATTGTCACACAAGTCCTGAAAGTAGATAATAAGAACCCAATTAAACAAATGAGACAACAATATCGTTACTGGCCATTTATTTATTGAGGAAAACTAACACCAATATTACATATAGTGAGTGGCAAAGGTAATGTTGAACCTCTAAGATTAGCGGTTAATTTTGAAGGTTAAATTAGAGTTCAGGTGTTTTTCAATCAGTGGGATGACAATCAGGTGTGAGTGGGCACCCTTTTTTTTTAAAAGCAACAGGGATCTATCAAAGTCTACTTTTAAAAACCTTCTTTGAAGAGTTTGGACAACCCACCAATCCACAGTCAGACCAGATTGTGTACAAATGGAGGAAATTCAGACCTTTGTTACCCTCCCCAGGATTGGTCGGCCCAATAAAAGATCACTCCAGAGCAAAGCGTGTAATAAGTTGGCGAGGTCACAAGGATCCCGGTAACTTCCTAAGCTAACTGAAGGCCTCTCTCACATTGGCTAATGTTCATGTTTCATGAGATCCACCATCAGAAGAACAGTGAACAACAATGGTGTGCATGGCAGGTTGCAAGGAGAAAGTCCACTGCTCTCCAAAAAGAAACATTGCTGCTCATCTGCAGTTTGCTAAAGATCACGTGGACAAGCCAGAGGCTATTGGAAGAATGTTTTGTGGATGGATGAGACCAAAATTAGAACTTTTTGTTTTAAAAGAAAAGTGTTATCTGTGGAGAAAGGAAATGACTGCATTCCTGCATAAAAACCTTTTCCATCTGTGAAACATGGTGGTGGTAGTATCATGGTTTTGGGCCTGTTTGCTGCATCACATTCTGGGCCAGGACGGCTTGCTATCATTGATGGAAAAATGAATTCTGAAATTATATTATAGAGAATTCTAAAGGAAAATATCAGGACATCTGTCCATGAACTGAATCTCAAGAGAAGGTGGGTCATGCAGCAAGACAACGACCCTAATCACACAAGTTGTTGTCTACCAAAGAATGGTACAGAAGAATAAAGTTTAATGTTTTGGAATGGCCAAGTCAAAAGTCCCTGACCTTAATTCAATTGAAATGTTGTAGAAGGACCTGAAGCCAAGCAGCTAATGTGAGAGGAAAACCACCAACATCCCAGAGCTGAAGCTTTCTGTACGGAGGAATGGGCCAAAATTCCTCCAAGCCGGTGTGGCAGGACTGATCAAACAGTTACAGGAAATGTTTAGTCCTCATTTTGTTTAATTGGGGTTCTTTTTATCTACTTTTAGGACACCAAAAATCTGATGATGTTTTTAGGCCATATTTACGCAGAAATATAGAAATTCTAAAGGGTTAACAACCCTAATTCAAGCACTACTAGATAAAGCTTATGCCATCTGTGAAACATGATGGTGGTATTATCCCTGTTTTGGTCACTGTATTGCTGCACCATCTGATACCACCGCCAGCTTGCCATCATTGATGGAGCAATGAATTATGAATTATAACCAGCAAATTCACATGGTAATTGTGAGGACATCTGTCCACAATTCAATCTGACATGGGTCATTCAGCCAGATCCTAAGCACAGAAGTCACATATCAAAGAATGAGTATAGAGGAATAAAGTTAATGTTTTGGAATAACATTAATAGAACTGTTGTGGAGGGAAAAGAAGCAAGCACTTTATTTGAGGAAACCACCAACATCTCTGACCTGAATCTGATCTGAGTGGTGGAATGGGCTAAAATTCTTCCAGGCTGTTGTGCCGGACTGATCGACATTTACTGGAAATGTTTAGTTGCAGTTATGGCTGCACAAGGAGGTCATATCAGTTACTAAAAGCAAAAGTTCACATGCTTTTGCCAGTCACAGATACACAATATCGAATAATTTTTCTCAATCAGTAAGTGAACAAGTATACAATTTTTGGTTCAGTTTTTTACTAGGGTTCTTTGGTGGCTTAGTGTTTCGGGTACAGGAGTGTACACCAAAAGGAGCACGGTTCAATTTCCACCTTCGCCAAGCTGCCACTGTTTGGTCCTTGAACAATGCCCTTAACCCACAATTTCTTGAATTCTAAGACTGTATCAACTATAAGTTGCTCTGGATAAGGATGTCAATCCTGTTTCTCTCAGTCCAAATGATGTGTCCCCTCTCAAAATCTGCCAACTGGGCAAAATGTCTTCGAGTGCATCATAGAGGCATGTCGAGCAGTCAATGAACTCACACCAAGAATGTGGTAGCCTAGTGGTTAAGGTACTGGACTATGGGTTCAAATCCCACCCTGACCCAAATCTCAAGCTTAACCCACAATTGCTTGGATTGTAAGATTGTATCAATTGTAAGTCGCTCTGGATAAGGGCGTCTGCTAAATGACATAAATGTAAATGTAAGAATTACACTACCCAAAAGTAGCTTCTCAAAGCCTTTTTATAGACAGCATAGGAAGCACTTTTACACTCTCTTGTAGCAAGAACCAGTGTCTAATCAGACTGCAAATGTAATAATTTACACATCTACCTGCAACATAATTGCATGCTAAGCTTTGCAGCAATCAGGCCGTAATTATTCCTATATTTGTTTGTCAATGAGTGTACATGTAGAAATGCAGAAAATTCTAAAGAGTTCACAACCTTTCAAGCACTACTGTGTATGTGTGAGTCTGGTCTGTCAAAGTCGGTAGAATAGAGTGTAAAGTGCGCTGTGTAGTGTCCATAAAGTACAAAGGACAGTTATTCCTGATCGAGACTGCATTATTGCCAGGGGAAATAACTTCGGAGTCTCTATGGTGCTTGTTGTTCCTCTCCTTAAATGGGAGATCATGCGTTTGGGCGAGTTGGATCTCTGATCACTTACCTTGCTTTATCTTTTTCCCACTTGAAGAAGATGTGCTGCAGGTCAGGGAAGGGTTCTCACCAATGGTAGAGAAGGCATTTGGCACTGTTTTCAGAGATTTATTCTTCTGGTTGGTGCTGTTTCCATCCCAAGCAATGTTTTATTTCCTATCAAGATGCTCTCAATGGTGCTTTGATCAAAGAGCACGAGGATGGTAGGTGGCAGTTTACATCTTTGCTGTCTGTAGTAGTAATAGATGTTGGTGATGCCGTTTTCATTAACAAGCCAGTTTATTGAAACCATACCAGCCAAACAGGTCAAGTCCTCAGATGACCCGCCAGCTTTTTAAGTGGCTCATACACTCCACAGTGGCCATATCAATTGTCAGTGAGTTGTAGTCCCGGTTGGTGTTCTTCCTAAAATCTATCAGCAGGCTCGGTTTGTGGACAGTAGTGGTGGTTCAGTGAACTAAGGCTCTGAGCTGTAGCTGATGCTGATGCAGTTAGGCCTTGAGTAAGACCTTTATATATCTGCTAAGCTCAACTGTAAGTTACTATGGAATTCCTCTGAACTAAAGGTTGTACCGCAAGTTGTAATGCTCTTTGTTGACCTTTAATTAAAGACTTTATCTTACACTAGTGCTCTTGGTTATCAAACCTCTCACACCACTGTCATCGGCCAACTTGACAATTATACTGGAGTTTGAATGGCAGCACAGTCATGTTTATAAAGAGATTACAGGATGGGGCTCAGGACACATCGTTGTGGGGCTGTGTTAAGGATTGAGATAAGTTGAGGTCTGTCAGCTCTTACCAATTTTGGTCTGGGTGCCCAGAATGGTCTGAGGATTCAATTTAGACAGAGAAATGTTCAATCCAAGGTCTTTGTCTTGAACCTGGAGGCGACTATGATGTTAAGCGCTGAGTTAAAGAAAGTCAATAAATATCAGCCCTGATGAGTTCCATGCCCTCCTGTCAAGGTGTGACAAGGCAATATGCAGGATATTTATATATAGTATCATCCATGGACCTGCAGGGACGTAAGATCTTTTTGGCAGAAAAGAGCTGAGAACGTCTTTGAGCCTTGGCTCGAAAAGAGAGTGCCTACTTGGCAATAGTTCATTCAGGCATACTACGTTTAGTGCTGTCTTTGTTGTACGATTGGAATTTTCTAAGAATACTCATTAATGTACTTAATCAGTGTATTCAGCAGAGTCTGAACTTGCAGGTATTTGTGTTTGCTCCTCCTTATGTCATCATATTCAGGCGAGCATGTCATTGTGGTCTGATTTGCCAAAGGATGAGTTCAGCCCCCTAAATTCTTTTGCAGCGTAGTCCAAGATGCTTTCCAATTGTTTTAGGTTAAAAGTAAAGGTATTCTAACCATTCTAACGTTTACCTTGGTAGAGTACCCTGGCACAGTGATGCATCTGCATTAGTCCTAATTTTTAAGTCTAGCTAAAGACATACTATTTTACATAGGCTTTTGACTAGATTTAGACCAGGATGCATGGCTTGGGTCACTGGGTCCTGGAGTCCTGGAGTCATGTCTGGCCTGCCTGCCTGCCTTGTCCCGTTAGCCCGGGAGTGTCGATTGGGCGGTCTGGCTGAACTGGGGTTCGGTCCTCGTGATCTTGACTCGTGCATCCTTGCCTTAGACTAAGGGACCAAGCTGGGGTTCATAGTCAAAGAGTCTTATGGTGATCAGAGACGTTGGGGTTTCTGTCTTCTGCTCTCCCGTGGGGTTGCCAATTGTCTCATGTGATCCCTCTTGGCTGTGTTTCCTACCAGTTCCTCTCTTTCTAGCTATGCTGCTATAGCTAATGCTGCCGGGGTTCTCATGCTACACTTGGCATCAGTGATTGTTAATAGACACTGTGCTCTTAATCAATAACTCATTACATTTTTCTGTTTCTCTCCGAGCTTGTGTTCCGGCAGTTTCCAGCCCCAACATGATGTTCATCGCTGTAGCTCCCACTCAAGCTGCTTTCCGTCATCAGCTCCAGCCCCACCATACCAGGGCCACTTAATGTCGTATGTGCATACTTTCACATTTTATTCGAACTTTGACCCCATGACTTTATATTTCGCTCTTAGATTTATTCATCTATGGGCCGCCCAAGAGGTTGGGTCCCTTTTTGAGTCTTGGTCTCCTAAGGTTCTTCCAATAACACTCAGGAGTTTTTTCCTTGCCACAGACGCCCTAGACTTGCTCAATTTGGGATTGGACGTAGTTATTAGGAGATAATCTAAACTTGTCAAGTTGCTTTGAGACAATGCTCCATTGTAAAAAGCGCTATATAAATAGATCTGACTTGACTTGACTTGACTAGTGGCAGTTCATTGACATGTAAGGGTCTGAATGTAAATGATAGTGAGATTTCTCAATACAGTTCCGTTTGCATATATATCCATGGGCCATAAGGATATCATCCTTGTTATTAAGGTAATTAACCTACTTACCCCTATATATAAAACCTTGTCAGATACATTAGCTGTTGTAGTACAGCAGTTGTAGGGACAGACATAACAGTGCAGCCTCTGGTGCAGAAGCTTTTATTAAACACAAAGTTTTATTAACACTTGCGGCATCAGCGTGAGCAGACTGAATGCTGAGTAATGTTTATCTGGCATTGTGCTCCTGGCATCAAGATGATGAGAAGCATGTGGTACCACTCAGGTGAATTGTGTATGCTAGATCTGCATTGTGCATCGTAATAACAGGGAGTGGATTGAGGGACAGTTGTGGATTAGTTTCTATTTCACAATTAGCCTTGTGAATGCTTCATAGTTTCTGCATGTGGCACGTTTCTCTTCTGAAATAAGTGCTCACATCAAAAATTCAACAAGAAATAGCATTGCACTGTCACATAAAAGGAAGTTTCTCATTTCATAAGTGTGTGTGTATGAGAGAGAGAGAGAGAGAGAGAGAGAGAGAGTGAGAAATAGCAGCTTTACAGTGAAATAAGATTTTAGGTATCTGAAATAGTAAAGTTATTCATGTGTTAGTGTATTTAATGTCACATCAGCATCGATGGTTATTCACAACAGGGGCAAGATTAGTCAGTCACATTCATACTGGCCTAATTTAGAGTTACCAATCAACCTAAAGCATATCTTTAGCGTTTGGGAGGAAACCAGAGGACCCAAAGTAAACCCACGCAGACACACACAAAGGATATACACATTCCACACAGGTGGAGTCTGAGGTTGGAATCAAATTGGGGATGTCTGGAGATGTGGGGGACCATGTTAACCACTGCCCCACCATGTCACCATTTTAAATAGTTAAAAAAAAGAAAAACAAACAAGCAAATATGGTGTCCAGATAAAATCCAGATCACTTAGTATGCAATTTCACAGAACGTATAACATAGGTCATTAAGCAACGTAGACCTGTACTCAGGAAGAGTCTGCATTTGAGCAAGTATTACAGAATAGACAAACAAGAGTGATATAGCTAACACTTTTCCTCTCTTGCCATTTTCCACCACCCACACTTTCCAGCATTTCCTCTTCTAACCGTACATTGACTTGGAAGGCCTGATGTCTGCATGAACCAGTACTGTGGGAGATGTATCGGAGAAACAAAACTTTTACAGTCCCAGGTCCACATTTTCCTAAAAGTTTAATGCAAAATAACTTACTATTAGCTGGTAATTGAGGGCTAAGTGCTGTTCTCAAGGGCCCAACAGTGGCAGCTTGGCAGGGACAAGATTTGACCTCACAACCTTCCAGTCAGAGCCAAAACCACATCCCACAGTTGATCTTTGTCTTAACTTTATCCAGTTTGTTTTCCAAAGCCTGAACATTAGCAGGATCTGGCACCGGTGGTTTGTGTAGCCTTGTTCAAAGTTTGTTCTGAATCAAGGCTCATTTACCTCAGTGTTTCTTTAGAAACTGTGTTCTTTAATGTTCCCTCAATCAGAACTGCAAAAAATGTTCCCCAGACTTGGAGTGCAAAAACATTAAGAAAGGACGATCCCTATAGCAGTACATTGACTGCAAACATAAATTCGAGTCTCTTTGTCTAAACATTTGTATTGTTTGTAGCTTGAAACAAAAAACACAAAATCATGAAAGACAACCAAAAAGTCACACTCACAATGTACCTGTCCGTACATTTTAAGGAGAGGTAGCACACAATCATCTAGAAAGTCATTGCTTGCTGTAGCATTAGCAAAAACATATGTTTTTTTCACCATTAGAATAAAGCCTGCTTTACACTGTATGGATTTTGGTCTGATTTTGTTGTCACTGACAAAAATCATTCATCAAATGATAAATACGTGGTTGTGAGTAAACATACAGTGATATGTGACATATTGTATTTATCTGTTAATATTGACTTAGTTTCTGATTTGTGCTATCACTACAGACGTATTTGACTAGATAAATCAGTTTCATTCTTACGTTTATCATCTAACCCACCCAAGGAGGATGGGTCCCTTTTTGGGTCTTGGTCCTCCCAAGGTTTCTTCCCTATAAAGTTTAGAGACTTTTTCCTTTCCACTGTTGCCCTCAGCTTGCTCAGTTTGGGATTGGCCTTAGATATTAGAAGATATTGTAAAGCTGCTTTGAGACAACGCTCCATTGTAAAAATCGCTAAATAAACAAACCTGATTTGAGTTTTGGCACTGTCAGAAATTTGATATTAAACATCAAAGATTGTGAATGCTACCATGCCAAACTAATGAATGATGTGAACCTCAGGGATAGCTACAAAAGTGTAGATATTCCTCTTGTGGTCTATTTTGGTCTGAATAAATGTATGAGGACTAGAACTGGCACTGGAAGTAGAGCTCAGAAAAAAACTAAAAACAAAAAAACAAAACAGAATATGTAGTTAGGCATGTTAAGCACACAGAGTCTATAAACAGAACACATTTGTGCACATGTAGCATGAGACTCCAGCAGTACTAACTATAACAGCAGAGCTAAAGGGAAGAACCAGAGGGTACCACATCCAAGAAGAATCAAATCAGCAAACCACCTGCCCAGCAATTAACAAAAAACAAAGAAACTGTGGGTTAACATCTCATTCACACACTGTATCCAAGTAATACCAAGTGCTAAACACAGCATCATGGCATAGCTTCTGTTTACATTCAGAATGTATTGTATGTGAAGTACTGAGTTTACTCTTTAGTCTGTACAATGGAGCAGAATTTTCCTGGCCCCACCAAATTAACACTCAGCAATCAGATGGTGAAGAGTGATCATGTCAGTTCTCCACAATCCAGTGTTGGTGTGCTTTAGACCATTTCAGCTGAAGACTGGCATGGCAATTGTAGGCCTGTGTGCAGCCACTTGGGATTGGAAAATCTTGAAAACCTTGAAACAAAGGCAAACACTATTTACAGTGGTGCTGGAAAGTTTGTTAACCCTTTTAGAATTTTCCATATTTCTGCATAAATATGACCTGAATAAGACCTCAGATTTTCCTAAAAGTAGATAAAGAGAACCCAGTTCAACAAATGAGACAAAAATATACTTGGCCATTCATTTTTTGAGGAAAATGATCCAATATTACATATTAGTGAGTGGCAAAATATGTGAACCTCTAGGATTAGCAGTTAATTTGAAGGTGAAATCAGAGTCAGGTGTTTTCAATAAATGGGATGACAATCAGGTGTGAGGAGGCACCCTGTTTTATTTAAAGAATAGAGATCTATCAAAGTCTGATCTTCAAAACCATCTCTAAAGAGTTTGGACTCTACAAATCCACAGTCAGACAGATTGTGTACAAATGGAGACTGCATTCCAGCATAAGAACCTTATCCCATCTGTGAAACACGATGGTGGTAGTATCATGGTTTGGGCCTGTTTTGCTGCATCTGGGCCAGGACGGCTTGCCATCATTGATGGAACAATGAATTCTGAATGATATCAGAGAATTCTAAAGGAAAATGTCAGGACATCTGTCCATGAACTGAATCTCAAGAGAAGGTGGGTCATGCAGCAAGACAACGACCCTAAGCACACAAGTCATTCTACCGAAGAATGGTTAAAAAAGAATAAAGTTAATGTTTTGGAATGGCCAAGTCAAAGTCCTGACCTTAATCCAATGGAAATGTTGTGGAAGGACCTGAAGCGAGCAGCTAATGTGAGGAAACCCA